>AZIM01000605.1:381268-394876 GCA_000516915.1 Ophiophagus hannah
AGCCGCCCTGAGTCCCTCGGGAGATAGAGCGGCATATAAGTCGAATAAAATAAATAAATAAATAAATAATGGCTGATCAGAGTTGGTTCTGCCCTGTCATTCAAATGCATATTCCTATTCAGTGGATTATACATTTGTGCAATTAGAGACACATCATTGTTGTCAAGCAAAGACAATTTGGACAGCATGTGAGCTGGTCTTTAACTGCTCTAATCTCAGAGGTTGAGGACAACAACCTATAACCAAAGCATATTCTGGGCATTATCCAACAATTAGTGCATAACCAGGCAGACATATAACTCTTTAATTAAACAATAAGATGCAAGAAAATAAAATGAAACCAATAAATCAAAGGCTAAAAAGATCAAGTGGTATCTAAACATTAGGAATCTAAGCATGTGAATTTGTGTGCCTTTTTTGAGAAATAATATCAGAACTACCTACTTCCAAGTAAAGTTGCATAGGTTGGATTTAAGTCTTGTATTGGGGGCTTGGAAAGAAGGTAACAAGCTTGTAAATATCTTAACTTAGTAGAAACTACCTGACTTCTTGGGTAAAATTTGTTTTCCAACTGTTGCAAAGGGTAAACTGAGAAGACACATCCTATAGCGATTTCTACCCTACACTCACAGACCTACATCTTAAAAAAGTGGCACACAACTAATATTGGATTTGTTTTTGTGGCAATCCAGTGATTTCAGTGGAAATTTGTGACAATACAATCCATTTGAAATGAATGTAGCTAAAGAGTAATTTCATGTGTCCATAATTTATATTCATGCACTAAACATGCACATGCAGTACATGTACATCCACTCTAATGCACGAGAATTACATGCCAAGCATGTTAGGCATCTAGGCAATTACAAATGCATCCACATACAAGTTCAGTTATACTTTTAAGGCTTGTGCACACATTGTCTACCCAAAGTGGATGTCATCTGCCCTGTGGAAACTAGTTTCCCCAATGAAGTCTCACTTACCTCTAGTGAATTAGCTCTAGCTCATCTTAGAGCTAGCGTGCTGCTCCCTAAAGGTAAGCAAAGCAGTTTAACAAGGAGTAAATTTAATGTGTGCAGAAGCCCTAAGGGATACACCTGCATTCAGATATACAAACAGGTGACTGTTAAATGATTTAGACTATTTGAAATATCCTCCAAAAGTGAAACAGATAAAAAGGAAGTAAACAGATAAAGAAATATACACGTTGACTTATTTCACACACACATGCATACAAACAAAATTAGATTTTAGCCTTATTGAATTACGATAAAATATATCTGCAGAACCATTCCTACGTACCAATACTGTACATGATCTGTTCTATAGTCTAATTATACTACAGACTGAAATCTCAGCATATTACAAATTGATTGTCAAGTGTTTTTTTTAATTACTAGGAAATTTCTTGTTTCATAAAGAAAAATTTTGAGATTTCCCAAATCTTTTCTAGACTTCTTTTTCCCAATGCTAGATTTTTAATGCTTAATTTTTACCCAAAGCAGCCGCATGCCACAAACTGATTAATTTATATTTATTCCTTTTTTCAGTTTTGCAAGTTTATACATTTGTTTTTTATTGTATTCACTTTAATCCAAATTAAAAAAAATCAGGATTAACATTCATATTGAAATCCATACTGAAAGGTGTAATTTCACATAATACGAGTCTAAAAGACTATTTTTTAAAAAATTATTCCTTCTGTGTATATTTTAATCAAAAATACACAAATGAATTTTGATCCTGTGTTCATTAATTAATTAATGAACTAATACTAATTCATAGTTTTACCTGGAGAAAGATGTGCAGTGCAGCAGTTGAAGGCAACAAAGTGCATGTTTTCCAAGAACACTTTGTTAGAAACGTTTCCAAAAAACATTGCTCCAGATGTAACTCTGAATGGAGCACTAAGGGCTTCACTAGCATGTCTTGCTGATCCAACAATAGATTATGTGTGTGTGTTGGGATGGGGATGGGCAAATATGCTTCCAGTTACTAAAAATGGAGATTATAACACTGGAAAAATTTTCACAGTGGATGTATATACAGGAGAAAAATGATCCAGATTGCATATGCCATAACAGCTAGAAATTATAGTCCACCAGTTAGAGGGCAACAGGTTGGGTAAGGCTGGTATATAAAATATATTTCTGAATTATATAGATTTTTTAAATAAAAAGTTAACTGAATACTTTCAGGAATTGACTTATTATTTCTATGGAAGAGCAGAGCACATTTGTTTGAGAAGCCACTTTCTAGTATTGAAAAAATATTATCTATTGCATGTGTTTCCCATTTTTCTATCATGGCGGTCCTAAGATTCTCACATCCAGATCTTGATTTTTTTAATCTGTTTTTTGGGGGGAACTTTGAACTGTGGACAATTCTGTTTTGTTCATTTGTTTCCTAATTAGCAGTCTCAGCAAAACCTTTCTGCTCGATCACTTGGTAGCAAACTGCCAATAATGTACAGTAATTCCTTGTCACCAGTTTTTATAACTTTTGTATTTTTGATCTGTAGTGTTTCAAAGGACTTATAACTGTAGTGATATATTTTAGTTTAGATTTTGTATTGAAGGTTCTGAAAAGTAGAATTACTTATCTTTACATGTTTTGTTCATTTTTGTTTTACATTTTTGAAGCTGATTGGGAAATCAGAAAGTTGTATACAGACTGGAATCAGGAGCAGATGGAAAGCTGCATTTCTTTCTTCATTTTCATATTTTTATACTAAGAATTGGGTATAGTTCTGCACATATGGCAAAAATAAGAAATGGCTATGGCTAGATCTCCATATAAGGTTCAATAAATGAATTTGAGATGAGATTTGAGAATGTAAGCTTTATGATGAATTGAAACTAACTGTAGGTTTATTCCTTTTTTTCTGAACATGCTTTCTACTATTTCAGGATAGTTTTCAGATAGTCATAAATAATCCCTTTTTATATTCCTCCTCAAAGCTCTGCTTTTAGCTTACTCAAATTTGCTGTGATTTTGTGATCGTTCAATATTTCTTAAAATGCATTAGATGGAACATCAGTGTTTCCTGAATAACTCCAAATCCAAAATGTATTTTATGGAGTTTGGATCCATTCAGTTTCACTAGTCACAAAAGTTCTCTCTTATGAATAAAGAAGAAAAATTGGCAGATTTCTTCTCAGTCATCACACTGTAACTATTTGAAAAAAAAAGACTAATAACTTTAAAATGTTATTAAGAATATAAGCTTTAACTTAAAAGACTCTGACAACTATTATCCTTCAATATATATTTGAAAGATCATTTTCAGTACTTAAATATTCCAAAACCAAATATTGAGATAGGCTGAAGGTTACACTATTTTAAAGACTTTTTTCACTCTATCACTTGAGGTAATATATTGTGATATATAAATTCATATATTCCATTAAGATTTGTAATTGATGTATAAAATGTAAGGGAATTTTTAAAAAGAAATATTAACACATATTATTTATTCCCTATTTTTTAAAGATAAAATATCAAAGATGCATCTTTTTCAAAATTGTTAAAAAGTTTTAAGAAATATTATCTTCCACTATAATGAAATTTAGTTTTGACTGAAAAACACTTGAATGCACTCACACGCGTGCACATATACATATATACACACTTGTGCGCACGCATACCCACCCACTGATTATGTACATCTGATTTTTTTACCCTTGCCTTCTACTTTTCTGGTGATTAAATGGCTTCTAGTCAAATTGTCTCTGCATGGCAAAGTCCATGCAGATGAGACTTCACAGTGTTCCTATCTAATGCATCCATCACCTTTCATGACAAAGTAATTAATGCCAAGAAAGGCTCATTTTATACAAACCTGTTACTTTTGCAACAATTTTTAGACATCTGTTACAGACTAATTTAGTTAGTTAGTACAGGCTGTAGGCTATCATATGCTATCTGATTTTGGAATCAAGTAAAAAACTAATATTGTGTAGTCTATTCAGAAATGTTCCTTTTCTTCTTCCCTCCACCCACCATTCCAGTTTGTGCAGAGCAAGCCAGTATACAGGCACGCAAGACAAATTTGTTCAGGCTCACAAACTATGAGCAAAGCAAAACGACAAAGGAATGATGCAATTGGTAAGTGAAAAGGGAATTTTTTCAATTTGTTCTGTAAAAAACAATGCCTATATGTTGGGTGGCTAGGTTGACTGCCACAGAGCAGGATTATTTTTGAAGGTACAAATTGATATAAAGGGCCATCCAGTTTCTTATTCTATAGGAATATGTGCAATATGACTTCAAACATTTCAGAACAAACTCCATCTTTAATTGATTGCAAATTATCAGTGCATCAGATATGCAAAAAGTTAGAAGAAATTCAAAATGAATAGCTTAATAAGAAATGTTAGAATTAAAGCAAAGATTAAAAGAGAAACTTCAAACATGCTAGGTAATAAAAAGACATATGCAAAAATTTTAGGGCCTGTATAGTAGAGAAGGGTATTCTTTAGAGGTGAAGTGGAACCAATATTAATGTCATCTGCACTTCAACACTACTTGGTACTGGGAAGAAAAACAGCCCTAGTCAACTTTTCTGCTCTATAAATAACTGTTTAACTTAACCAATCTCTGTTCCATATTTAACTAACCTTAATTAAATGTATTAGTGTACTGTACTAATATTTAGAAAATATACTCAACACTCCTAGAGATCCATAAACCCACCTCACGTTTTTGAGAAATTCTTAAAAGACAGTTTTATTTTACTGGGACTTCATCCTAGTTAAGGTTATTGGTGTATACATTGAGGCCATCTATTTTTTGTTTCAATACTAGTATTGTTAAATACTAGTTATTTAACTAGTATTTATAAATTGCTACTTTTAAAAATAATTTAATTGATTCTTATGATTGCTTATTTATATTATAACCTGTAACTTGCCCATAGTCTGTTGTTTTGGGTGGGCTATAAAAACCTACACAATCAATCCATGTCACATTTTACATATTTTCCTGTTAAATAATGTGGCTGTCCTATGGAGAATGGAATGTATGTGTGATTAATCTAGTTTATCTGATCTTAGGCCCAAATTAGAATTTTATCTGGAATGGGTATTAGCTCAGTAGAATTTACTGAACA
The DNA here is from genome assembly GCA_000516915.1 of Ophiophagus hannah. Classification (NCBI taxonomy): domain Eukaryota; kingdom Metazoa; phylum Chordata; class Lepidosauria; order Squamata; family Elapidae; genus Ophiophagus; species Ophiophagus hannah. The sequence goes on from AZIM01000605.1 coordinate 386,379, forward strand.
TTCTGAAATTGTAAATAATATTGGGGTGGTGTTATAATTCAGTAATGGATTTTGCCAAACATAATTCCCTTAGCTTATGATAATGAATGATATTTCTTTTCATCACTATAGCCGCAGCTGGTCAAAATCTCTAGATACCCACACTGAAGCAATGTCAAATACAGTAGTGAACAAATAACACAGATAACATTTGCAGTGCCAAAATATTCTCTGAGCCAGAATTTAGCTGGTACTAATGATTTTTTAAAAAATTTAGAGTAATTCCTCCTCTCATGAAGTTGTTTCCCATAAATAATTGAGAGACAAATAATATAATTTCATTTAGTGTTGTAACATGTTATTATAGAATGTTAACTTAGTTGTTAAGCCTTGTAGATTCAAGATTGAAGAAAAGAACTTGGAAAAATAAAGATCTTTGCAATTGTTTTTTCCATATCTGGTTCCGACTATTCCACCTCGAAAGAGTTGCCCTATAATTCTTTGTGAAGTGGCAAGTACTTCATTGCCCTAGGAAATTTAACATAAGTTTTGGAAAATCAGTCTTGGCTATTTCTACAACTTCTCAGGACAGAAATTTGCTTATTGTGCATTCACTCCACAAACTTTTCATAGATTTTTTCTTCTTCTACTATACAGTTTTTATTCATGCCAGGCTGATGATGAGGGAAAGAAAATGATGCAACAGTCAGAAAAAATTTCAAAGTTGTTCTAAAACATAAAGAAACAAGCATAAACAAAACAGAAGAAAATAAGCAATCCTTAAAAAAAATCTTTAAATAAAAAGGGAGGGAGAAAGAAGGGAAGAGAGTAAAAAAAAGAGATTAAAAAACCCAGAAAAGACAAATGAATATTAAGAGCAGGCACATTCATGGACAGACGCCAGTTACTTACGGTCACCTCGGTGATTGCTATATCAACAATGCTACCCACAACAATCAAGGCGTCAAATGTATTCCATGCATCACAGAAATAGTGCTGCATGTGTCAGGGAAATCAAAAAGGAAAAAAAGAAAAAGAAAAAAAAAGAAAGAAAGGAAGAAAAAAGAAGAGAAAGGAGAAAACAAACAGGAGAGAGAAGGAAGAAGGGTATAAAAAACCCCAAAGAAAAACAAAAATAAATAAATAAATAAACAAACAAACAAAGCATGAAAGAGGGAGAGAAGAGAAAAAAATAAGGAAAGAAAGAGGTTATGTGGGCATAGTTAAAAACTCTCTTACCACTCTACAGTACTGGTTGCTCATACCTCTGTAACATGATGGAGGGTATCAATAAAAAGCCTTGGTTAGTTAGAAAGTTACACTCAAACATGTCTGGTTTTGTTTTGTTTCATCTTTAGGGGAGGGAAAAAAGCACACATACCCCAGTCTCTGTGCGCCTTCACCAGCCACAGTTGTGACCAGTGAAAAGAAAGGAGGTCTTCAACCCTCCTCCTTTTTTCCCCCCCCTTGGGAGAGGGACGACGGCAAGATCAATAACAGCATGACTAGAGGGAAGAAAACATAAACCAGAAAAAAAAGAGAAGATAACAAGTAAAGAAGAAGAGGAGGAGGATTTGGTGGCATCCTAAGGAGGGTAGAGTTATACTCACATTAGTTTCACTGAGAATGACGTCTATAATGCTGCCAATTACGATGAGGAAGTCAAAAATATTCCAAGGATCACTAAAGTAACCCTACATAAGGGAGGGGCAGGCAGGATGGGGATTAAAAAGGAATGTTAGACAGACAGAAACAGTTCAGAATTGGCATTAGAATCACTGCCCTGATAATGCCAGGGGCTGTAGAAGAGCAGCTAGGAGCAGGTGTCTCCATATAAGCACACAAGTTGGCACTACTCAAACATGTAATCCCATTGAAAGCAAAGGGATCAAGTGTTCTTGTAAGGACTACCTGTGTGTATGCAAATTGGTGTTAGATTAATTCTGACTAATGTGAAGGAGTCCTTCCTTTACTATTTTGTATTTTCTTTTGGTCTTTTTATGTGCTATGCCACTGATTTGTGGGCAGTTCATTAGAGAGTAGCACTAACAGGAAACAAATTGTTCCCACAGCTGTATTATAAAAGGTTGTCTAGAGCCTAAAACAGAGCATTCTTTATATTCTGGGGATAATAACCTCATAATGGCCATTGGTTGCATTGTGCTCAGAGTCAATTAAACTATAAGTGACATAAATCAGCTGTCTTTGGAATATCCTGGAGACAGAGGAGGATTGGGTAGAAAAGAACTTCATTGATTATGAAGAAGTGGATCTTTACCAATAGTTTACATGACTTTAAGGCCTACTGAATTCAAGTTTCTCCTTTTATGCAGGCAATAACAGCTGTCACCTTTCATCCATATACTATCGTATATATTTAATTTATTCATTACTGTAGCATTAGATCCACTTTAATATTAAAAATGAATTGGTGTAAGATAGGATTTAAACTAAAGATTGATATCGTATAAATCCTGAGGTAGAGTTTACTCTGTTTTTAAATTAAAAACTTGGGTAAATTTCTAAGTATTTCAGACATTTTTGCAAGACTTGCAAAAATTCTTTTTCACATATTTATATTCTAAAATCATCTTTCCACTTTTCTCTTATCCTATTAAAGAGTGCATATGCTGGTTTCTGGTTGTTTACTATTTTGTGCTAATCTGATTTCCCTGTTTTCTCCAGCTGTGATCAATTTTTAAAAAAACCAAGCACAAGTAGCACAGGAGATGTTGTTCTTAGTACAGGAAACTATAGGTCATGGGTGAAATGTGAGCCTGAATTCCCAGGATTTTTTAAAGAAAAAAAAAGGTGGGGGGAGGGAAATGGGAAAAGCAATTAGTTACAACACTGGTGAAAAACCAGGTTTAGAAATGTTAAGAGGAAAATAGTTAGAATTCACAGCTAGGCTAAACTCTGTATCAAGATTGGGTAGTTAGCTTACAATCTAACTAAACCTCCCTGGATAAAATAAAAGATAAAAATCTTTCTGATTTTTACTCCTCAACAGTTGGAGGAACTGTTAAGGGAGTTTTGTGGGGAGAAAGTAAAAGAGAGGGTGAAATTAGAAAGAAGTAAAATGCATTTTTGAAACATACATAAGGAAAATTTCCAGGCAAAACTTTGAAACATGGGCCAGTTTGGATTCAGCATTTTAATTATGGAGGATTAATTTTCTATTTGTTATCCCATTAAAACAGAACTGAGTGCATTGGGAATGGAAGAAAGCATCAGTAGAAGATACATCATTCAATATTCTGCCTATAAATTTAGAGGTAAATGTTAAAATTAGTGCCGATGATCTCCAGCATCTCTAGGAACTAGATCAACCTGGAATAAATATGGAATTATCAAGGTCAAGGAAAAAAATGAAGATTAAAAGGCACAGAGATTTTGAATAATAACATAATACAAACATTCAATGCATACAAGATATACATGTTCTCTGAACAAATGAAAGTTTTGAAAACTCAACCAAACCTGTTTCAATGAAATCAGAGTGGGTAGCCACATGTTTGGAGGATAAACCACAAACAGAATGTATACTTTTAAGTCTTTCTAGCATATTTCAAATGATTCTTAAGGGCCAAATTAGATGTGATTTAAAATAAATGTCTTGTTTTATTTTAAAATCAAATATCCATTGCAGTGTCAAGCATCCAGATTGAAATTAGAACAGTTAGTTATACCCCTATTCATGCTATGTAAGTAAAAAGCTCCCATTGTGAATAGTAGATTCAATGGACATATAATTTCAGCTGGGACTACAGAGAGATTAAGGTTTAACTACCACTTCCCTCATTCCTTTGCCTCAATCTGGATTCCCTACACCTTCTCTCAGTTCTAGCTATTTGTAATTAGCAATATGCATAACAGATCTATCTAGTTTATCTCTCAAAGCTACATACCAACTGTAATATTTTACATTTGGGAAAAAATAATAAAGCACACCAGAATGTTCATTGTTTCTGGTATGCATTCATTTTGTGGTCCACTAAAATCTCCTGTCAAAAGAGTTTTGAAATATTTTATAATTTTATAAATTGTACCTAGTAAAACACAAAATAATCTACCATGGCTACAATTGTTATTGTGTACATTTTGGTAAGGTTTTCATGACAAATACTAAATTATTTATTACATGCTGTCTTACTTCTGCCCTGAAACAAAACTTGAAATTGATACTTCCACATTGCACCAGTGTAACCAATAAACCACAGTATTCCTCATAGGAATAAACTTTACTAGCCTTGGACCTGATTGTAACACAGTCTAATTAATTTATTGATACATTGGTTTTTAGGAACTTAGAGACTGCTAGGAAAAATATTTGTATATTTATCAAGCTATTAATGTTGGATCAGGGTTATTATACAGTGATTGGCAAGNAGGGTTATTATACAGTGATTGGCAAGAAAAAAGTCACTGTTGTTGTACCAAATATAAACTATTTATATTTAGATAAAGGATTTTTAAAATCGCTTTAGTATGGTGTGAGAGGGTGAGTCTATTCCCACTATTATTTTAAAATTCATGGCCATCCACATTATGCCTTTTAATCTTCTTGAGTTCTTGGCTGTTGGCTAGGGAGATAAGCTTTGTTTGCCTCCAGTCATTATTAGGGTATTATTTTACAAAACAAAGCTTTATAATTAAAAAAGGATAACTAAAAGCTAACCAAATTCAGAATAAAGCGTATCTTGTGATTTCAAGGGGATTTGCCAGATTTTCTAGTTTTATCAACTAAGATTACCAACAGTATTTTGGCTCAGTCATTTAGTGAAGTAAACACATGAGATTTTAAATGAACCCATTACAGTAAAAGTTCTGCTCCATTAAAATATAGGCCTAAAACTCAGGAAACAATAAGATTTATTTTGCAGAACTTAAGCTATTTTCACAAACCAGCATCTCTTATGCAAGAGATATCCATCACAGAACTACAATATTCTGTGATTATATAGGAATAACCAAATAATAGTTCAGTGTTGTAAAGCTTCCTGTCTTTTAGCTTCAGCCTTTTTTTACTTTACACAATTAATTGTGTAGTCTGAGAGACATCATTAAACATGAACAAGCTGAAATAATAAAAAATATTCTAATTTACTTTTGATTGAAAGTAGGAATGTTTAGGAATAGGGGCAGGCAAACTTTTAATGACAAGGGTTGCATAATCATTTTGCCTGGCAGGGTTAAGTGGAGTCAGGATTTTCAAATGAGTTTTCTTTGACTTTGGGGAGGGGTTCTTGTTTTGCTTTTTAATGCTGACTAAGATTGTTTTAGGGCTTACAGTACACTTTATTTTGTTTTAATGTTTTTCACTTCGAAGTGTCTAGAAACTATGTTACTTTTAGCAAGTTGAATAGTAGTTTTGAAGAGTCCCCAAAAGGCATTTGAAGCCCATATGGAGTCCTGGTGCCCCATGATGCCAAATCCTGGTATGATCAATCTTGAACTCAGCTCTTCACNAAAAAAATTCTAAGCCTTGTTGGGATAATATATTTATAATCACTATAAATCAAGTACATAACAGCCCTCTATATTTTGCAAAGCTCTTACTGTTCTTTACTATCTACTTTAGTCTACTCTTCTATTTCTTTATTATTTTACCCGTTGAAAAAAGTTCTTTAAAAAAAATTTCTTTTTAGGTATGTTTGTTTGATTTTGTGGAATACAAATTGGTATCAACAGTCACCAAAGTCACTGAAAACTAAGTGTCTGAAACTGTTTCCTGGGCCACGTGGTTTATCTTTACGTAAGAGCTTTAGAAAGGGAACAGCTTATTGAAGCAAGGACTCCTCAGTCTAGGAAGGAGGAGGCGTTTTCCCATCAGAAAATTTGTTATGAGTTTCTTTTTCTCCCAAGAGAAAAAGCTAGGGAGGGTTTAACGAAAAACAAATTGATAGCATTGTTTATTTTTGCAACTGAATGGTTAGAGTGAAACAGTTAATCTCCCACCCAATAAGAGTCCTCTTGCTTTCTTGTCAGAGGTAGAGTTAGGTTATCATTCTCTTTAAAATTCCAGCAGAGTTCCCAGACCTCAAGTGGGAATTTCTCTTATGTTACAGAATGCCCTGAATTTTTTTAATTCAAGAGACAGGAGGCTAGATATTTTTTTCTTCACAAGTAATAGTTTGGCTTCACTGTTAAATATAATACTTTTTTCTAGCAAACCATTTCATAATCAATCAAATATGAAAAAAAAAAAACCATCAAACACATACAGTAGGTGGGTGGTATGGAATCTCATTTGTGCAAGGAAAAAAACAGAGGGTATTCAGAGTGCACGGGTCAAACCAGCTCTTGCCTACTGTCAGCTTATCCTTCGTATACTCAGTTTCCTTGGTCTTTCATGCTGAATGGAGAGAATGAAGTAGAGAGAATGCAAATTTCTTCATATTTGTTCTGTTTGTTCATGAAGTATTTCATGAACCTGTCCAGATAGCCACAGGAACCCATGAGCCATGCCTACTTGTTGCTTATGTCAGCAAACAACAAAATCTGTTTAAAGAAGCTCTCATCTAGCATCTTTCAGCATCTCTTTCTTGGCTAAATAACAAGGAATCCTTCACATCTCTATAGCCCATTTGAAAATCAGCAGCATTAATCAATAAGTCTCTCTGTCTGTGTTTGGCTGCAGCTCACAGTGCCACAATAAAGCCCTTCTTCCCTACATCCATTTTAGTGGTGTCCACAGGATAGGGTAGGGTCAAATCAGCAGTTGACAAGTAAACAAGGATGGTGCTTTAATCATGATGCTGCTCCATCTTGTTTTGATCTTTCTCTCACTGATCCCATTGTTCAATTAATCAGCAATCAACTAGTAAGAACAAACTGCAGTACAATTAGCAGTTGAAATGACTATTTTCCTTAGGACTATATCCATAGGAACTGAGTTTAAAGTTTTTCTTCATAGTTCTTCTCTCCTACAATGAGTAAGTGAAAACTTCTCTCTTTTAGGCATCAGGATGATGGGGAGAGTGAACAGGTTGTAGAGTCTGGTTGACCACAAAACACTAGACTAAGATGAGCCTTGACATGATCCAGCCAGGATTCTTATATTCTTTAAGCTGATCTTTTTCAATCAAACTGTTCTTCCCATTTTTGATAGCCACAGGCAGACTAATGTAATCAAAAGTCTGAGATACTTGTCGTGAATTTCCTTATTCTAGAAAAATAGTTTTAAATAGTCCTAAAAATACATTCTCTTTTTTTGTTGATATTCTGCAGCGTTAGCCGTTAAATTTGTTTTTTATTTTGTTTTACTTCATTTGCATTTTATTTAATATTTAATGTTTTAATTTTGGAACGTTAAGCACCCCAACTAAAAATATTTAAATTTGGTACATTTTTGTTATTCCTTAAATAAGTTAGTTGAACAGCTTTATCCTATGCAATTCATGTTTATGTCAGGAAAAAATAATAATTGGAAGCAATAGTTGTATATGTGGTAACTGGCAACTATGAAGCAGCAAAAGATGGCTTCAACCAGGGTCACTTCAAAATTGAAGCAAACCTGGAGCTTTCAATGGGTACATTACTTGGAACGCTGACAGTAACTGGATTTCATTCTAGCCATGTGTATCCTGGGTTCCACTTATTAATAAAAATGTAAAGGTAGAGCCTTCTTATCATTTTTAATCTTTCTAACCCAGGCCTGAATTAATAGGGAGAGTGCTGATCACTTAATACAACACAAATATCCCTCTGTTCTTGGTCTCTAATGTTTTGGAAACTTCCATTTTTATTCAATGAATTCTGTTACTTTATAGAAATATATTTGATTAATGGTGCAAAAGGTTCGTCATAAATCCTTGACATACTTGTGTATCGTTTATGCACTAGTTGGACCTTATGGTACTGGCTAATTCCCTTCTGTGTTGCATTGGCTTTGAACACCCATTTGTCTTCTTTCCTGTGGGTGTTTTGACAAGTTTNGTTACCCCCTTCTTTGAACAATATAGGAAAGCTTTTAGGGTGGAGTGCCTTTCTTGGATCTCTCTGACCATCTGATCTGTGGCACCTCATTTTCTCCCGCCTGCTCTGCCATACCAGCTTATGATAAAAAATTTCCTTTGAAGCCTATAGTCTTGGCTCACTGCCTAACTAGATGTGGGGAACATGTTCTAACACCTCCACATTTTATTTTTCTGCTCATCAAAATCAGTAACACTATGCATCTTGACAGGTGTAGAGCAGATTCTAGGATTTTGTATACCGTGCAGTATTTTGAGTATCCAACCATAATTTCTGTCATACATCTGCAAATTCAGTTTGATCCTCTTTTGTTCTGACATACAAGCCTAAATCTTAACCTGTCGTATATTCTACACTGGGCTTCTTTCCATGTCAAAATGTATGGTATAGGGGATTGCATTTATGGTTTTGCTTGGGAACCTAATTTGCACTCGTGGATGTGTTGATTGTTTCTTCCCAATATTGCATCACTGCAGCATGTATCTCATCATCTCAAAAAGAATAGTTCCTTCTTTGCCATGGTGGCACAGTGGTTAGAATGC
>AZIM01000605.1:472881-493771 GCA_000516915.1 Ophiophagus hannah
TCGGACAGCGCTGGCTCTTCGGCTTTGTACAGAGATGAGCACCGCCCCCTAGAGCCGGAAATGACTAGCATGTATGTGCGAGGGGAACCTTTCTCCTTCTCTTTTAATGACTTATATTCTTCATTAAGTCCCAATATTTTCAATACAATTAGAGCTAGGTTGTAGGTTCATATTTCTCCCACTCTGCCCGTATATGTTGTCTGGCTGGAAAGCCTGGAGCATGGTCCTGTCATGACTTTGGGTTGCCGTGTTCATGAAAAGTTCAAAATTTGTTAGACGCCTTCTGGACTTTCTTTCTTTCCTGTTCTATGTGACATTTTAACAACTGGTCCTCAGGAACTGTATAAAAGCAGCTGAAAACACCCCAATTGCATTACCCAGAGCTAAAGAAGCCAGTTTTTGCTTCTCTCTAGCCAGCCACACCAATCTTTTTTTGTGATAGATACATCCATAAGATGACAGCATTACCATTTTCTCTTGCTTGCACATCTAAAGAAATGGTAAAGCTTAAAGGAGATTATCCTAAAGAAGAGAGAAGATTGCTTAAGGGGGAGAGAATATTATTCACTGAATGAACCTTTATTTCAAACACATGTTTAACTTCATATTAAGTTTGCACTTCAGTTACAGCATAGTAACACCCATATTTCAGTTTGGGTGATACTGTTTTCAAATCTGGGTGACTCATTATATTCAACTTACATAACAGGATTACTTACTTAAGTCTCATCGAGTTCTAGTTGATATCCATCCAGCCTCAACTTCATTACTGGTACGTGCTTAAGGCACTATATTTCAGAAGGCTTCACGTTCAAAATTCACGAATCCTCACATCTGCTAACTATGAAATTTTCAACGTTAAACACTGTTCTATATCCTTAGTTGGGGCTAACAAGGTTAAACATGGTCTCCTCAATGCTTTAAACAGCAGTAGCTCCAGACTACAAAGGCCTTTAATAATCCATAAATCTAAATCCATAGTTCTGTAACATTAAGTTCAATGAATATTTTCCATATCTCTGAATAAGATATATAAAACAAATCATAGCCAACAAACTAACTATGCAGAAGTGACTCAGCGAACATAGATAAGTGATCTAGCAGTTTTCCAAATGACCAAGTTTTATAAAACCTGGAGAATTCACAGCATTCACTATGAAAAAACCTGTCAGCAAGCATGATTTATTTTGATTAGTATTTACTCACCTGGGGTGGATTTATACAGTTATCTTTTGCCACATCACAGATAAAAGTAGGACTAACAATTCATTAATCTAATTAAATAAATAAATAAATTGGAAATGAAGGAAACAACTACACAACAGAACAAAATCATCTTTCTTTGGGTATGTATTTACATTTGAGCTTATGGAAGACTGTTGCCAAACTAGCAAATGATGCTGTAGCCCTCATTGGTTCTTACTAATTTATGTTCCAGTTACAGCAGTTAAAAATATTGTCAGCAATATTTTTTTAATAAAAAAATTAATATCCTTAAAATTTATCACAATGATAAATGCAATAAAATAATTCCTGTAAACGCATGCATGTGGTATTCTCAGAAAAAGCAGACATTTGCTTCTGCTCCATTGGGAATGAGGTGTTTTGGCAGAGTGATTAGGGAGTTTTAAGATATGAAAGAGTAGGAACTACAGCCTAGAAAGCTACCTACTTGTAGTCCTAGTATTGCCCTTCGTTAGCCTCTCCTCCCCTCATACTTCATTCCTATGACTGGGAGTGACCGGGCAGGCTAATTAATTTGCATGTTTGTTCTCTTGTTCCTCTGTGTTTTGTGCCCCAACATCTCCATTCTCTAAACAACAGTGGAGGCCATCTTGAGGTCTTTGGTGCATGTACAAGATCAAGTTACCCAGAGCCAATTGGGACCCAGCTAATCAATAATCAGAATGTCCATGGATGATGCCTCTAATCTGCATTTGTACTGTATGTACAAAATAATGTTAAGAAGAGCTTCCCAACTCTTACCTTTGCAATCATGGTATTGAAAATACTTGCCTACAAAAATGTATCAGCTTATTTGAATGTCTAATCTCATCTGATATTGAAAGTACCTACTATGATTCTGGCTCAGCCTACAATTTGCTCCAGCTGTTTTTTTTTTAACCTGGTTCACTAAGCATGGATTTGTTTGTAGTTAGGTGCCCAGCTTTTTACCCTACCAGCCTCAAAAAGCACCAGCCATTACTGATCATAGCTGAGTTACAGTAATCATTGTCATATTGCATTCAGAAGCTAAATAAAATTAGCACAGCATAGGATATACAGAATAGAATTATCTTGAAGTATTCGTCAGATAAAATGTCTCAGATCCTTAAGTGATCTTGATAATCTTCAATACAATTCTGAAGATACCAACAAAATGTGGATCGTAAATGAAGATTTCCACTTCGAACACAAGAGCATGACGTTGCAAAAGCAACAGAAACAGACACATGCACCAAAAGACTGTACAGCTACTACACAGAGAAACACACACGTATACAAGAGGATGAACACAGAGAACATTGGAACGTTACCATGAGTTTCTGTGGAGTGACTAAACCAAGCAAACCTTCCTTTCTTCTTATCAGCTGGAGTGCTTCCTTTCACAGACAAGATGATCAAGTACCAGGAACAAGACATCAACAGAGAACATGCAGCCAGGGACAATCAAAAGAAAAAGAAATAAGGAACTCAGCTTACATGTAGGACAGCCACCTCTATCTTTCATGGTGGGAATTAAAGACACAAAATGAAAACAAAGGCATATGGAAAATAAAACATTATAACAGTGGGGGCACAGTCCGTATCTAACAACATCTCCTTCCACCTGGATTGAGGAAACTCCAGAAATACCAGGCTATTAAACTGAAGTCACAGATGCTGAAATGTAGAATTGCAAAATTCAGCAGAACTCCTTTCATCTAATCCAACAGCATACTTTCTTACACTAATTTAGGACATTACCTACTAGAAGCGTATTTTATTTTTACAGCAATGTCAATGTAATGGCTTCTCTAGGACTACCATAAATCAACTGTATTATGTAGATGATGACTGGGTGGCAACTTAGAGATGCAGAAAACTAACTCTCTGTGCCACCTACTCCAGATCTGGTGGGCCTGCACCTCCCCACGCAACCTTGTAACTGTTTCTTAGCCCTTGTCACAGAGCCATTTTTTTTGTTAGTACCACTGCCACATTATCCAAAAGAGGGCAATGTATTTATTCTCCCCACCATTTTATCCTTATAGCAATCCTGAAGACGAGCTTGAGAAGGAATGGGATTGGTTGGTCAGTTAGTAACTTCAATGGGATTTGAAGCTGGTCCAAAACATTACAGTAACTGGCTTTCCAAGAATGCATTATCTCTAACCATTCATTTTCACAAGGAAATCATTGATAACAGTTTCCTAAGGCAGCAACCGTCTGAATTCTGGAAATCTAGTCTAGCCAGTCTTCATAACTTCAGCTGGAACAAGTAATAGCACAGTGAAAAGAGAGACAGGTTTACTTAGAAGCATTTAGAATCAAATACAGGCAGGAGTGGGCTTCAAAAATTTTAGCAACCAGTTCTCTGCCCAGTTGATGGGTTGGCATGGCCATGGTGGGTGTGGCCTAGTTGGCCTCGTGCACCATGGTGGGGGGAGGGCGTTTTTGCCCTCCCTGGGCTCTGGAGGTTTTCCTCCAGCCTCCCGGAGGGTAAAAACCATCTCCCCATTTCTGGCCTTCCCAAACTTCCGTGAGGCCTGTTTTTCACCCTCCCCGGGCTCCCGAGGCTTTCTTCGAGCCTCCAGGAGAGTGAAAATGGGCTCCAGAGGCTCTCTGGAGGCCAGAAACGGGCCCATTTCTGGCCTTCATGAGTCTCTGGGAGGCCTGTTTTTCGCCCTCCCCGAGCCTCTGCGCAGGCCCTGTACTTACCTGGCATCCAAAATGACCCATGTGAGAACTCCTGGGAGGAGTGGGGTGGGGTGGGATTTACCGGTTCGCCAAACCGACTATTAAAAATAATAAAATTAGATACCAGTTCACCCAAACTGGGGCAAAACAGTTGCAGCCCAAACCTGAATACAGGTAGTCCCTGACTTACAACTTTTTATTTACAGATCAAAGTTATAAAAGCACTGAAAAAAGTGACTTATGACCAGTCCTCCCATTTACCATCTCAGTATCCCCATATCACATGATCAAATCTGGACATTTGGCCACTGGCATGTATTCATGATGGTCGCAGCATCCCAAGACCATGTGATCATCACGTGCAACCATCCCCGCTGGCTTCTGACAACCAACTCAATGAGGCAAGCCAGGTTTGCTTACCAACCACTTAAAAACTGTCTTGTTTAGCAGTGGAAATACTGGTTCAAATTGTGGACTACCAAGTTGAGGACTACCTGTAGATGAAACGTATGCTTGTGCATACATTGTTATTATTTTAATTGATCAGATAAATCAGATCATCAGATAATTTCTGATTTTTATGATTCAATAAAAATAGATTAAAAAAAAACCATTTTCTGCTTTTATATTGTGAGATGTTGCAAGCATTGGAACAAATTGAGCACAGGTAAATAAAGGATCATTCCTACTTGACAATAATGTTTCATCGTGAAAGGTACTTTAGAGAACAATCCATTGGTGCTCCACAGTGCCAGCCACTTCTTTTCCAGAAAGTATAATCAAAACTGGAACATATTTATCATTGCTAGATTTATATCCTGCCTTTCATTTAGGAATTCAAAGCAAAGCATATAGTTTTCTCTTCTCCTATTTCCCCCCACCACCATTAACTAGAGAGCTAGGTTGGGTTGAGAGAGAATGAACTAACAGTGAATCCCAATAATAATTTCCTCCCTATTACAGAGAATCATGGAAAATCTATACAAGTCCAATACATTCCCCTGGACACAGCATTTACATTCATAGTAGTCCCAAACCCCGTTGCTTCTCTGCAAGACTATTTGGTCTACTGCTGTGTGTGGCTGTTTCACAATGGTACTGATAAATCAGAAATCCTTTCTTTCTTGTTGGCAGTCATACTTTGCTATTTCAGTCAGTGGTAGGGATCTTGTCAGATCTCCAAAACTACACTTGCTCGGTGGGAAAGACTTATAAATGAGGAAACACAGAGATAAGAAAAATGCCATCCCTTTACCAATAGGTGAAACCACTTTAAAATTAGGATTACAGTTGCAGATTAATGCACCATTGTATTTCAGGAAATATGCTATTACATATGAGCATATTATACTGAATTTAAACCTTAATCTTCTTTTCTGTAGCTCTTAAAATGAATGCAGAATAAACTGAGTTATACTAAATCATTAAAGCTACTCATTACACTTATATGTCACTCTTCAAAGGGCTCAAACCAGCTCCTGTACAATTCCCAGAAGCAATTTGATATGGCCAAGTCTATTTTAGATGTAATTGTAAGGCTATATTATATATATCAAAACATTCCCTAGGATCACTAAAATCTCTGAAAGCACATGCTAATTCTTGCCTATAGCATGCCAGACAGTGGGTATTTCTCAGACTGTTGAATTTAAGTGCTGTCCATCTATTTTTCAGACAGCAGAAAATTAAATAAAAACCAGCAAAATCTGCTCTCTCCATTGTCAGTTCCTATCATGTCATAGCTTCAGTTCTGAGTTGTCACTGGATACTGATGTAGAAGGCAGGTTAAACAAAATATTTAGTTAAATCTGCTAGACTTGCTGAAGATCACCAGCTGATGGTAAACCATCAAAAAATCACAATAAGGTTCTGATTGGTGGACAATTCTGACAGAGGGCTAGATTTGAGTCTGAGTACCTTACCCCTCCACACACAAAGCCCCTGGAATATTTATTGTGAGCTGAGCTGGGACCTGCTTGGTAAAGCAGGAGGAGCTTTAATCTTTAAAGCCTCATACAATTCAGCTCCTAGGTACCTTCAAGACTACCTTCACACAGAACCGTTCCCTCTTGTAAGCTCATCCCTGTTGGATGTGCTTTGTATCTGTCACACTCGTGAGGTGAAGAAGGATGAAGGCTTTGAAGTACCAATTCTCTTTTGCAGCTCACCTTAAGAACTAGCATCTTCTCAGAAGTCTGGTTTGCATTTTGTCTATTTCATTTTATATCATTCCAGCAAATTATATGCTGTGCAATTAAAGAAAAAGACTCTAATGGCTTACAGAAGTAAAATAAGAGCATAAAACAAAGAAATAATAATCAGACCGCCCAGCCCTCAAGCCAAAACTGACAGTTGCCTCCTACAGGCAAGGGACTTGTTTTAGTATCTTCATAGAACATCCAGAAGTTGGTTGTTGCCTGAGTGCCAACAAGCTCAGGCAGACCACTATTCCAAAAAAGAGGGGCAGTTACAAAGGAGACATTGCCTTGCCATCATTTCACAAGTAGGTACTGGACTACTTAAGATGGAACTCTTCTGACTTTGGGAAATTATGATTGCTGGCTTCTTCTTTTTTATTGTACTTTATCTGCAATCATCATGATCCTCTTGACTTTTGTCATGCTAATNTCTTCTTCTTCTTCTTCTTCTTCTTCTGGTGCTTTATTGTTGTAGATTTGATATTTTATATTATGTTAACTAATCCATTGATTAAGGCAGTATGCAAACTTGAAAATAACTAAATTTACCAGGTAGAGAAGTGAGATGACCACTTGCAAAAGGCTTTGAAGCAGCCACAACAAGCCTTCCAAAGGACATGGCTGTCTCAATGGTTTAAGAGTGGGGGCTTCCTCGGCACCAACACACTCTTTGAAGTGGAAAAACTCTTTAGAAAGTTCTGTACATCCTAATGTTTTGCACCTTCAAATAAAGAGGTTGAACAAGGATTTTTCTAATTGAATGGCTTTCCTCATGTTTTTCAGGAGTATAATTTTGGCTTTTGTGCCTCTTTAGATAGCTGTATAAACAGCATCAAATTATATTTTATAATAGGCATGTTTAATGCTTTGAGAGTAATTGCTCTTTGAAATTTGTAAATATGTTTGGAAGCATTTCTAGAGCTGGAGAATTGCTAATATTATCTTAGTTTAGGCCTTGTGTGTGCCAGTGCTATACAAGCTTGCCTCAAACACCTGTCAAAGTAAGTTTTAACTTCATAGCTATTCCTCAACTAACTTGTATATATATCCATTTAATCTGGACAAATCCTTAAAGCAGAAGAAGTTGGTGTTTTACTGACTGAATAAAAATGAGTAATGCTACAACATAATTCTGCAGCCCAAATTTTACCTACTTATTTGAAATCAAATACAAACTTCAACACTCCTCACACCTGCTGCGCCTGAATATGTCCACTCCTCCTTTCTGCTTATTTTGAAGGTTCTTCTCCCAGGCTTTTCCCAAGTTCTCTTCCCCTTTGTTCTTTAAAAGAAAAGGGAAGTCCCTTTATACAACCTTACTTCCTATTCTCTGCTCTTTGTTATCTTCTAATGCTATCTCCAAAACATCTGTTTGACCAGATATGGTCACTGGTCTTTGTAGAGACCTCAAGACAGGGAAGGAGTGACCATCAATACTTCTTTTTCTGTGAGAAAAAAGCATTAAGTAGCTATTAAGAAGCATGTACAAACAGCTGTACTAGTTTGGTTATAACAGCTATACTAGTTATTAAAACTGTTATAACAGCTAAAGTGGTTATTACAACAATTTTACTTGAGTAAAATGAAATTTTTAATCCACAGTCTAGACCTTCCCAAGTAGGGGAGCAGTCATTTTTGAGATTTTTTTTAGTGTTTGAATATTTTGAATAATCCAATTCTTTAGGCCAGGGCTGTCAAACTCCCGGCCTATGGGCCAGATGCGTCATGCGCTGGCCACGCCTAGTTAAGTGAAGGGGGAAAAAGTCCCGATATGTCATATGACGACGCCATGACACCGTGAGTTTGACACCCCTGCTTTAGGCAGCAGCTCATTCCTCTTTCTTTTTTTGTCTTCTGTGTAACTTCAGTGATCATGTTCATATGGATTGTTTCTACATGATCTTGACTTACAACCAGTTGTTTAATGATAGTTTGGAATTATTATACCCTTGGAAAGGGTGCTTTATAGCTTTCACCCTCTCACATTTATGAGAGGTTGCATTATCCCGTGGTTAGGTGGTCATGATTTGAGATGATTTTTGCTCATTTCCGGCAAAAGGGAGAATGGACTTACAGCTGTGTGATTCATGTAACAACCAAATGATTTACCCAATGATTGCCAAAAATGATCATAAAATCAGGACCACACACATGGATACCTTGACCTATGATTGTCACAGCTTACAACCAAAATTTTGATCCCAATTTCAGTTGTAAGTCAGGGACTACCTTTAGTTTCCATTTAGCTAAATTCACTTACTTTCCTTTGTTAGAAATCAATGAAAGGCTAGAAAGCAGTTTTGATTCTTTTGTTTTTTTACATTGCTTTCCCTTGGAAATAAAAGTGTGGAAAAATTAAGCAATATGATGACAGCTTGAAGGACCTTCATTACACCACTAATGTTACACAAATTTGTTGGTTCTTCCTTTTTGATAGCTTCAGGAATAAAAAAAGTCATTCACATATTTTAGTAGCTATGAAACTATTCATTAAACTGTAATACAAGGAATTGGTATGATTTTAAGCCTAGTGACTTAAGATCTCCTTTACTCATTTCCATTTTTTTCTAAGAAAGTGGTAAATCTTTGCTCTGTTTCATCCCAGCACAGATTAATAACAGCTGTAGGATTTAGAATTGAGTGAGTATCGATAGGACTGTAGCTTTCTTTGTTCGAAAAACAAAACAACTTCTGTACAGATTGTACAAACATGATGAATGTTACCATTGTTACCATCAATTCCATTACTACCTCAACCACTATTCCTGTATTGTACACTGAGATTACGGTTACATAATGCCTGCTATTAAATGCATAGCTAATATTTTTGCAGTTACATACTGATTTGCTACCACCTTGAGAGAGAAAGTAAAATAGGCAATGTTGCATTCTAACCCATCTCTCTTTAAAAAAAAAACAGATAATAAATTCTAGAGGATATAATAACACGATTTGTGTTAAAGGAATAAATATACATGTTGGTCAACATTCTATTTCCTTTTCTTTGCTATTTTTTTCTTTTCACAATTGAATTCTGTGGCTACTGAATCTAATTTATTTAACAGAACAGGAGAATAAATATTTCCCTTAAATATGCCTTATCTTAAATATTTATCTTATTTAATAAAACAAGGTTTCTAAAATATTCTATATTCATTTGCTTCTCCATTAGACTGGGTGTAGGAAACTGAAATACAAGGGATTTGCAAACCTTATCTAGATCATGAACATGTGACTGCTATGGTCATAAGTGTGAAGACTGGTCATAAGTCACTTTTTCCAATGCTGTCATAACTTAGAGGAGGTGCTAAACAAACAAGGTTGTAAGTCAAGGACTACCTGTACTTGGAAGATACTTTTATATCTTCAATAAAACTGAAAAACCTAATGATCTTAATGACTATATTATGGAACTAAGCTTATTTCTTCTTTTTAACTGAATATTTTGCATGCATTTTGAAGTACAAATAATGCATTCTAGCAACTAAATCAAACTTGAGATTGCCTTGCATAAGCCTTCCCTGTGAAGCATGAACAAATGGTAAATCTTCCCATTCTTTAAATGCTCACAAATGCATTTGAACTCAGTTGCCTGAAAGAAAAGCCAAAATAATCAACCAATCAACATGGAAGGTTAGGTTCCCTCCTGTTTGTAGTTCATACAGTGTACATTTGTTCAGCTGACTGAAAAAAAAACTATATGTGAGAAAACATTACTAGTTGCAAGGCCACTTTTTCTCCTCTTTGACGTAATTATTGTCATATTGTATGCATTATTTCTAATAACATATAATAACAAAATAATTTCTCTTATTTGCATTTTTTTCAAATTCTGCCTTTCTGTTAGAATAGTCATTCCCTGTATAGCTGAGAAATTTCTAATCTAGAAATATTGCTTTAAAAGGCTATATAATATACCTTTTATGATTAATTCCTAAAGGCTATTGTCATAATGTCATATTATTGCTATATTACATCAATGATTTTATGACAATGATTAATCTCATCATTCCCAAATTTATCCTCACAACTATTGTTTTGAAGATCTAGTCTTTAAAAAGTCTTGTGCTGGTTAATGACCACAATAAAACAATCTAATCTAATTTAACCTAACATCTTATTATATAGTAAAGACAAATGTATGCAATCCATACTTAGCACACATCAAAAATGTTTACATAAAATAACTCATGTTACTCTATAAATATTTCCAAAGCTCAGGGCCAGACAACAGCAAGGACCTCTGAAATACAGTATAACAAGGGGGCCTGGATGGAAGCAAAATTAGCCACTTTTTGACTTGGTGAATCAATATAACAAACGTTATTAATGGAGAAATCACAGCTCTCAAAATGCAAGTCATCAATACCCAAGCAAGAAGACAAAATTGTGAAGTGTTCTGAAAGGGATAAAACTACTTATTTAATACTCATTTATTTAACATGATCTTGGACTCATCTAAATGTGCCATACAGAACCCTCTAAACTTCTGCCAAAAAGTAGATCACCATACAGATAGAAAGCCAAGGCAGCAATGTTTGTTGCTCTTTGAAGCACATTCTTCTAAGCATTGCATGGCAAAAGAAGGACCATGTCTAACAGTGCCTTTCCTAATCGCCTCCAGCAGCAACATGTAGAAGAGCAGAACAGGAATTAAAATAAAGAATATTGTTCATTTTGATACAGAAGCAGGTCAGATAACTGATTTGATTTCTCCCCCCCCCAATATTCTGGCTCATTCTTGATATATTATAAACTTGATAGAATATATTCAAAAATACTTCGAGAAAATCTGCAACAATTCATCTTGGTGCTGATTGGAATAGTGACATCATTCAAAGCAACATTACCTTTCCACCAAAGCAGGGCTGTCAAACTTGTGACAACATGTTGTCGTCACGTGATGTATTGCAACTTTTCCCCCCTTCGCTAAACTGGGGGGTGTGCGTGGCTAGAGTGTGACGCATCTGGCCCGTGGGCCGTGAGTTTGACACCCCTGCACCATAGCAAAGCAAGGTTCATTATGTGGAACTGATATCTCTCTAATAATGTGATTTCACAAATCATACAGATGGTATTTTGATTCTGATCCTAGAGATATTATTCTCATAATGCACACAGTATGTTAGGTACCTATTTAAGTTCACAGGGCCAATCTGGTACTGTATTAATTTTACAGATAGTACTGCTTTTATATTTGGCCTGAAACATTTTGGCAAAAGGATGTTTCAGAAATGTTACAAACACCAGCACAAAACTGAGTCAGCTTGAAGTATTCAAGATAATTATTACAAAGGGAAAAGGATGAATTGCAGTTCAGGAAACCCACAGAGCCCAAAGTACGTTTTAAACCACATCTCTCGGGAATCTTCTAATAAAAAGTATATGCCAGTTTTCCTTTGTAATACACAATGCCAAGCAAAGACATGATCTTTTGGAATCAATAATAATTATATTGACTTCTTCATCTCCCCCATCCTATTTTTATAAAGCAATATTTGATTCAGAAGAAAAACAATATATTTCAGCTCATGATGTTTCCCAAAATGCTGAGCACCTTCAGAAGTCATCTCTGGCTAGGAGCAAAAAGAAAAACAGGAGAAAGTTTCTTACTGTTTCGGGGCTTCTCCTCATCCAGGCCTTCATCCTCATTTTCTGGATCTATATCTTCTGCCTGAGTTATCCAGTCTAGATATCCCTTTAGGTCCTCCTCCAGTTGTTGTTTCTCTCTTAGCTTCTGAAAGTCACCTCGAGCTTTTGCTTTTTCTCTCTCTTTAGAAAACTCCCTGGTGAGAAGGAGGGGATTAAATTAAAAGAACAGAAGAGAGAGAAATACAAAGAAAAAAAAGAGAAAGAGAGAGAAGATAATAGAATAACTTGAATTGCCCTTAAAATATTAAATTTCTTGGTATGATGACTGAGCTGCTCATGTTAATTTAAACACTGTGGTTCCTCAAGATATATTACTAGGTTTTAAAACTGCTAATGTGAGCTCTCTGTGCTGGATCTCAAATTACTTTTGTAACTTGAGATGTTTATTATTGTTGTTGTTGTTGTTGTTAAAATCTCCTACACCTGGTGCAATTCAATACATTACTAGAAATATAAGGCAGATTTGTTTCTTATGTCATATTGATTTGTTGTCTCACATTCTCTGTCCTAATCGTTTGGGTTTTTGTTCCATTGTCAGGATTCTAATCATGATAATTTGAAAATAGACTAATACAAGATACTTTATTTAATTCTTAGGATCAAAAGCATCTCAGTGAATTAATTATTGGAAAGAGCTTTGCTATTAAAATAAATAGACCTATTCCAAACGTGGAAAAACCATAAGAGTTTGTCTACCAAAACCCACGTTTTTGTACCAAGAAACAGTAAACAAAAGTTCGACAATAAGAAAATCTAGTCAAGGTTTGGTGCCTTTTTCCAAGCAGCACTTCATATAAGTAAGGTGAACAGTATTAGAGATTTTTTTTTATTAAGCCAAGAAGATTCAATTTAATTTTTTATGTCCGTGGAGTCCAATCTCTTATAATGTTGCTCTGTATTATCCACTAGAAAATGCAACTTAGGCTGTACTGACCCTGCAATATTAAACATTATTATTTTAAAATGTCTTTTAATAATAATAGTTAGAAGATTTACGCTCAACACTAGAAAGATATTGACATTAGACTTCAGATTCTTTTATTACAATATCAGATCTACTACTTGGTAGTAATTGTCCTGGCTTTAAGGACTATATTTTACACATCTTGTAATCTTTTAAATTATAGAGTCAAAGACTGAACCTGATTTTTTAAAAAATATAAATAGTTTGATTTGCTTGGTGTTCCTGCAAGAGTGATGGAAATTCACCTCAAGCAAAGCACATATTTGCCATCTACTACATAAGGGGCTCGGTATATTTTTTCTGCATCAGAGAAAACCATTATGTTAATATCAAATGGACATTTTTCTGGGATATCTAATACAGTATTAAAAAATGTTCTAATGATGGTAGTAAACGGGGTAAATGTGTGATCAAAATGCATCTACAGACAATTCTCTTTTATTTGACATTTTGTGAAGTAATTTCAATTTCCATTCCTTCCTGCACTTTTGCGTATCGCGCGAGGCCAAACTGTGTTTAGCTTATATAGTACAGGTTAAAATAAAGCAATATAGTTTATTTGGTTAATTCCTGGTTTGCTTCATCTGCATGTCTTTTGCTAACATCCAAATCTCTAGCAGAGGTATACAACTATTTCGCCAATCTATTTGCAGGAATGTTTCCTAGGAACCAAGGGAAATGTTTTGATGTTTACGCATTGCTGCTTTGTGCTCCATGTTTCATCTGTTTTACTTTTGTGTGAATGTCCCCTCTTATCATGGGGACTCTCAGCAGACATTTTGGGCAGGCATACATATTCTACCTGGAAAAAGCACTCCTGCAGTTACAGTGAGTCCCAAGCATATGGAGCTTTATACTGTAGATCACAACCAGTTCCTTAAAGTGTGCATGAAAACAGTCAGAACCAGTAGAGTTGCTACAGTAGTGGTGTTATGCGGCAGTAATATTTCTGTCTTGGAACCATATGTGCAGTTGCACTGTTTATCAGCTGAAGTTTCAATGGTTTTAAGGGTATTGAATAAACTACATTACAATAATCTAATTAGCAGGCAATAAGGACATGAATGGAGATTATTTCACAGAAAGCAGAGAGTAAATAGAATGAAGACTGAGGATGAGAGAAGAGTTTGGAGAGAAAACCATTGGACCACAAATTAATCTGAGAATTTGGGAATCAATCTCTATTTATTTTCAAGTACTATTAAGTACTATTCAAGTACTATATTTTGGGATTTGTCAAAGAGAACAAACACAAAAGCAAACCAGGAATAACACAGGATGCCAGGTTTAGCTAAATTAATAAAGCAGGTTTCATAAACCAACTTTAAACCATGACACCAAATTCTTCCCTTAGCATCTGTATGTTCAGGTATTCCAAAATTACTGTTATATCAAACCCTAATTTAGCACTTTTATAGGCCAAATTCATTTTACAATGATCCTCCAGTATTGCTAGTTTTTGGCTATCATGCTAAGAAAGCAAATAATATATTCCAACTGGTAAAATATAAACATGGAATACGCGGAATTATCATTTTAATTTACAACATTGAGCCCAAATTCCAACACAATGTAGGAATCTAAATTAATGCAAAGATGATGGTCTAGCCTCAGTTTGAATACATTTAATTTCTCTCTAGTGACTAGGTCCACTGTCATGAATGGTGTCACCTATCAGCCTACAATACTGCATTCTACTGTGCCACCATATAGGCTTTGGCCAAAGACCATTGATATCATCAAAAGAAATGTAGATGCTGAATCAACAGTTATATCCATAGCACCACCCCAAAGAATAGAAATATCAGTGTAGAAGCAAGGAAAATAAATAGCAAATACAATTGAAAAACCTTTTTTTCCTTTTTATTGCTTACCCGCTAAGTACACCGAGAACCAAGTTAAGTACAAAAAATGAGCCTATGATGATTAGTGTAACAAAATAGATCCAGGGCCACTCCCTTCCTATGGCATCATTGACCTGGAAGAGTGGAATGATAATTAGTGAGAAAAGTTAATTCCCTGTGCATTGCAAGTCTCCAGTTGAAGGGACCCTCAGCCACCAGCACTCAAATTTGAATGTTGAGTGAGTCAGTTATGAAGACAAGGCGAGACAGGAGCCTTGTGTGTAAGAATGCATCAATTTTCTAAGTTCTCCACTCTTGATGGAGGTATTATTATATAGTAATGTGACTGCCCTTAGACATATTAATGATATGCACATTTTCATTAAACAAACTCTTTGCTTGGGTTTATGACAAGCTAGGGAGCTTGGTGACATGGAAGTATCCTGAGCCTGGAGTCTTGCCCTGCAGCATGAGGAGAAGAGAACACCAAAACTAACAGCTTACCCGCTCAACACACCAAGAACCAGATTAAGAACGAAAAAGGATCCAAAGATGACCAGACTGACAAAGTACACCCAGGGTAACTCATAGCCCATAGCGTCCTGCATCTGGAAAGATGGAGGATAGTTAGAAGACAGAGACAGAAAGCAGAAATGGTTAGGAAGAGAAGACAGGGCTTACATATCAGGCCTATCTATCTGACTCGGAGAGTTGGAAATGTTATAGTTGTTATTTATTTTGAGTTATTTTGAAGATCTAGTGGCTCAAGATGTTATGGAAGATCAGAAAGTGTGCATGAGAGTTCAATCACATTATAGAACTGGAAGCATTCTTATGTGCATGTCTTTATTTAAATAAGGAAAAGGAGATGCCTCTTACCAATAAAAATTCATTTCTGGCAGTTAAAAAAAATTAGACCACAACTGATAAATAATGCACCACAAACAAATATTCAGTAGGTTAATATAGCTTAATGTAATACATTAGAAAATAATAATAAACAAGAGAAATCTTGATATTGTTGTTTTAATTTTTTTAAAAGTCAGTTTCTTAATGGTGAGTTTAACTGTGGTACATTGGAGAGCTTTCTTTTGACACAATGATTGCTATTTTACTGTTAATAATGTTCTTAAGTGAGAACCTCAAATTATGAAAACATGATGTTCGAAATAGCCAGTCTCTTCACATACATTTTAAAAGTTACAGTATCTGTAATTTTGTGAGGTTTCCTTTTTCCAAAGGATGCGTTTACATATATTTTGAAAACATTTCCTTTTGGCCTGAAAGGGGCCGATCCAAAACATTCATCAATATCCTCCAATAATTCCTATATGATTTACTAGCTTAATACAATATATAGCATCAAACTTTTAATAATACTTCACATCAGGTCTAGCATTATGAGGAAATTACAAATCATAATGGCTTCAGGCGCCACACATATCCAACAAAACATATCTTTCCCCAGTTTCAACACCAGTTTCTTGGTTGTTAAAAGAAAAGTAAAATTTGACTTTTCTTTGAATTTCTTTTTGTGGTACAAATGTATAATCCTGTCTCTGTTCTACAGAAACATATGATCAATATGGCAACTGAACTGACATATTCCTTCAATTTCCATGGATTTAAAGACAACACTCTTAAGGGGTAGCATCTAAAACTATTATGAACAATGAATACTGATATTCTGTGGAAACGTTTCATTGGAGGTTTTTTTTATAATGGAAAGCAAAGAATTGGGAAAATCATAGTACTGTGTGACTGGTAAGTTGAGTGTCCTGCTGAATAGCAGACACATAAAACAACTTTTCTCTGGCTAATGTTGCATTAAATATGGCCCTAAGATGCATTAGTGCATTCTCATGCAATATTACCCCCCTTCAGATAAATCAGAATGGAGTATCAACTCAACAGGAAAACTATAATGTATTGAGATGAGCTACAAATAACAGAATCTTGCAAGTCTTTTATAGGAATGAAAAGCACTATCAGAAAGAGGTTTTACCATGGTGGGCCAACACAGAGTTCTCAGGTGCAAGCAAGTCATTCCTGGGATGGGGCAGAGATGAGCAAACGGTGACCGAAGTAGCTATGTTATATGTACCCTTCACATAAGCCAATTTTGAATTTGGTGCAGTTATCCCTCTACTCTTTATTTCTGTCGCTAGATAAAAATTATGACTGCCAATGTGTGCTAAGCAGAAAAAATACAGAGAAAACAACATTAGCATACTTTCCATTCTTCTTAACATAAGCTGGAAGTTTCAGAAGCAGAGGAAGATTTCCCATTCTGCTATTTCCAGGCTTCACAGGCACTACCTGTGAACAAATATTTTTTAATAATATAGAAAACCACTAGAGTGTAATCTACCAAAATTGGTGTAGTAATGCCTTCAAGGGTTAGAGTACAGGGTGCCTACAAATCTTGTCCTTCTAAATTTGTTTTCTGTCTTCAGTCACAGAACACACATATTTTTTGCCTTCTGCTAATATATCCATAAATTCGGTATTTTTAAAAATGGCCAGGACACCAATAGGAATGTTACATTATTTACCAACCAACAGAATCATAAGGTGAGATATGTAGTTGTGGATTTTGCTTACTGGCAACGCCAGTCTCACTGGACTGTCTTTAATCCTCAATCTCAGCATCTACTTCTGTCCTACTACTGCAACACCATTGAGAGTGTCCTGACATACGGCATTTTTGTATAGTTGTACTATACTCTTGTATAGTTGNTCTTCCCATCCTGCTTACAATCTTTATGAATTGTTGCCTTCTGGCAGAAGATACAGAACAATTAAAACTTGGACCACACATTTTCTGAATACTTTTTATCCCAGAGTTATAACTGCACTTAACAATGAACTTAAGGACCACCATNCAATGAACTTAAGGACCACCATCAGTGAGCTGTTGGACAATATTACTTAGTCTGTTGTGTGGATGCTTGTGTGTTTTTAGGAGGTGGGAAATTTTGGCGGGTGGGGAGGTGTTTGGGGATTGTCCTGTGTGTGTGCATGTTGAGTCTGGTCTCTGGGTGTTATGTGAATTTCGTCGTATGTATACTGTGTATATACGTACAATGACAATAAAGAATTCAATTTCAATTTCAATTAATGGAATTGGTTGAAGCAAATGTTAAGTTTGGGATGGATTTCATTAGTTTCACTTACACAGCTTGCATTCTTGTTTGTGCTACAGTAAACTATTACTATTAGGTATGAGATTTTGATCTGGCTTTTGTACTTGAGATTCACATCATCTACTGTTGTTTCTTTTTAAAAGCACAGGAAAAATCCACTTACAGCATTAAAAAAAAAGGAACACAGCAAAATAGATCACAATGCAACCACTTGTTAAAGTCAATTTTGGAACGCCGAAGGGTAGGGGGTGGAGGTGGGGAAAGAGATCGATGGATAACCTGGAGCAGACAATCTCACATTCTGGGTGCTGCAACCAAGTTTTTTGCCCACATTTATAACAATTTCATGAGAAGATAGGAGAAAAGGAGAGAAAAAGGCATTTCCTTCTGACCTTAATGAATGGCCAGAAAACCAAGCTGTCTATTAGGGGAGTATGAAAAGCAACAAAAAAAATTTCCTCTGGCAGTAAAGTCATTTTTTTTGCCCAGCATATTTGTAGAGTTATCAGAATA
This sequence comes from Ophiophagus hannah, assembly GCA_000516915.1. Classification (NCBI taxonomy): domain Eukaryota; kingdom Metazoa; phylum Chordata; class Lepidosauria; order Squamata; family Elapidae; genus Ophiophagus; species Ophiophagus hannah. Next base: position 491,099 of record AZIM01000605.1, read on the forward strand.
TTAAAGATGAATAGTAGCCATAGTAGCAGAAAAAACAGGAAATCGCTTTTGCTGTTCCACAAAAATAATTATCCATAAGAACAGGTTGATCTCAGATACTTTTCAAATGTTTTTTGTGTGTGCATCACATGTATGCTTCAATACATACTAAGAGGAGAGCCAGTTTGATATAGTGATTAACATATCAGGCTAGAAATTGGAAAACTGTGAGTAACTGTAAGCCTGCTGGATGATATTGGGCCAGTCACTCCCACTCAGCCCTAGGAAGTAGACAATGGCAAACCACTTTAGAAATCTCTCCAAGAAAGCTGCAGGGACTAATCCAGTCAATCATTAGGAGTCAATAGTGACTTGAAGGTACAAAAAACAAAGCAAACTTACTAAGAGTCTCCACTTCTCCACATCTCTGGAGCTCTAAGTGGGAACTCTAGTGATTTACAGAGCTTCCACTCTCTCTTATGTTTCTCAAGATTGACTCAACATTTCATAGAATCACAGAATAACAGAGTTGGAAGGGACCTTGAAGGTCATCTAATCCAATCCCCTGCTTGAGCAGGAGAGTCTATTCCAAATATTAGCCTCTACCTAGGATCAAACTCATGGCCTCCTGATTGTGAGGCGAGAGCTCCACCACTATCTCTGGGAAACTAGGGTGCCTATTAAATACCCCTGCAAGTTGATCAGGCAGTTTGTGTTGCTATCCAGACGATCATTTGAAGAAAACCAATCATACATTAAAGTCTAAGTAGAAACTCATGATTAATTGTCTGTGGGGATATCACGAGCTTGATTAACCACAAACCATATAATCTCCCTGAAATTTCATGGAAAGAATTGAATTTGTTGAGATCCCATTGCTCTTAAGATGGGACAAACCCACCATTTTTTTTCCAATGATGAAACAGCAGAAGTTGAATCAAGCGCCAAACATTCTTGTGGTGATTTTTTTTTTTACACTGGGAGAGATCACCCAGATAAGGGTTAAGAAAGACCACGATAGACAATTGCAAAAGTTCTGTCATGCCCCTGTCGGAATCTGATTCCGAGGGGGAGGCTGAGCAGCTGACAGGGAGTGTGAGTGTGGCTCCTTTGGCTGTGGAAGAAACTGGGGAAGAGCAAAGTCCAGCTAGGCAGAGCTGGGGAGAGGTAGAGCAAGGCAGAGGGAATTCATAGGAATTCATCCTAGGGCACGCAGTGAGAAATGGAGAAGAGAGCAACGTGGGTTGCATGGCTTACCGGGGAGGAAAGGGCCCTGATTCCCTTCATTAGCTGCAGTTGGGAACACAGTGTTTAAAAAGGGAGGTTGCGCACAGCAACTTGTTGGAAGCAAATCGTGAGTTATCTTTTATGGTTGAGGCTTATCTGGGTTCCTGGAGTCTTCCCAACTGTGTGTGTTTTGTTGGCCTTTGAAGTCTGCAATTCCTTATCCTGACCTGTCCAGTTAATTGCTGCAGCGTGGTTTGTGTGGATTTTTATTTACAGTTTATATCTACTTTGTTGTCGGACTGAATTTCCTCCACTTAAAAGACTGTTCTTGGTAGGGGCAAAGTTGGAGGTATTAAAGGGACTCGTCTTTACTTATGTGACTGTGTTGCCTTTGTGTCATGCCCCGGAACATCACATAGTATAGGATCTCCTGCTTGAGCAGGAGGCTGGACTAGAAGACCTCCAGGGTCCCTCCCAACTCTGTTCTTTCAGGTCAGCCCTCCCAACTCTGTTTATTTTCAGGTCAGCCATTCATCAATCAAGCAACAACGCTATTTCCTCCACTACCATTCAATTAACCAGTTTATGATCAACCTTCTCTCTCGTGGTCTTGTTCTACTTCCCCCATCCTTGCCATTACAACTGCATTTGCTCACAACAAATACCCCCACTATGTGAGTTTTTGCTTGCTGATCATCGCTTTGAGGGATCAGTCAATTTTTATTTGGTTCAGGGCTGACTGATTGATTCTTCAGTCCATGGAAGTCTTAGTAACCATCTCCAAATCCATAATTGGAAGAGGTTTATCTTCTTTCTCTTGCTGTTTTTCAATGGCCAATTTTCACAGCCAGGAGTTACTATTGGGAAGGCCATTGCTTTAACTATTCTGATCTGTGTTGTTATTGCCTTCTTCAATAGCACTAATCTCCTATTTATTTCTCCAGGACGCCATCCGTCTTCATTCTTCAGCACAAGAAAATTAAACTTCAGGTACAACCTCCACTTCCAACCGCAACTGAGCCCAGAATTTCTGTTGCTAAGCGAGACAGTTGTTAATTTGCCCCATTTTATGTCCTTCCTTGCCACAGTTGTTAGGTGAATCACCGCAGCTGTTAAGTTAATAATATGATTGTTAATTGAATCTGGCTTCCTCTTTGACTTTGCTGGTCAGAAAGTTGCAAAAAGTGATCACATGACCTTGGGACACAGCGACCGTCATAAAGTTGGATGGCTCAGCCAATCTCATGTTGTATTCTGACAATAAAGGTTGTTTGGCTGATTGGTTGCTGAGCATCTGAATTTTGATCACATGACCATGGGGATGCTGCAAGGATCATAAGTGTGAAAAATTGTTATAAGTCATTCTTTTCAGCGCCATTGTAACTTCGAACAGTCACTAATCAAATGGTTATAAGTCAAGGACTGCCCATATCTGCCATTGTCCCAAAGGAGCTTTTTCAAGAGGCA
>AZIM01000606.1:4762-22214 GCA_000516915.1 Ophiophagus hannah
GTCATTTGCATTCTTTTAGAGAGTCATTAAAGCCACCTGAAGGTCACTACTGAGGTGACCTGGTGACACAGATAAGCCTCCAAGTAGCCTCAATGACTCTTTAAAAGAATGCAAATGAGCAGCTGTCTGCAAGGAATATAAATCTTGCCATTCCCCATCATCCAATCAGAGCTGAAGAAGTTTCTTGGATGAGAAGTGAAGCATCTTCAAAGAAAAAAAAATAGAAAAAGCACATTTGGGATTGTTTAATATTTTTTTTCTTTTCTGAAGAAAAAGTTGTTCCTATAAAGCACATTGACTAGTCCATTATCACTGAAAGTTTGGACTGTTAAACCAGGGGTCCCCAAACTCTTCAGTCCATAGTTCCCTTCATGAAGCTTCATTTTGTTGATTGATCCTCAAATATGTATTATATTAAAATAATTGAATATATATTATTTTAATGAATAGTACTATGAATGGTAACAACAATAACATTACACCCATGAGTAACATTACACCCATGGAGTATTGTCCCATGAGCCCTTGAGGGACAATACTGATCACTTTGGAGAAATCTGCCCTAGGCCAATAAGAAAATAAACTGGTTACAGAAACCAGTGACACAGAGATGTGTACACTTATGACCACTCTCTTGGGTTGCTGCAGTGTGGTCTACAAGAAACAGCCTTTGAAGAAAATTTGAAAACTGTGGTGGATCTAAAATGCACCAGTTTATATGTTGGTGAATCAGAATCAGGCCAGACTTGCTTTTTAAACACTGTTGGTTACCAGTGTCTGGATGCAGATAAAAAAGTTGGTTATGATTATATAAGCCTATACAGCTAAGTCCTCACAAGACCACTTTCTCTTGTATAGAAGCAGCCTTCATCACCTATCTAGTCATGATCCTGTTAACATTGTTCAATGAAGCTGTTGTGGGATTCTGTTGGTTATATTTATTCTCTTTATATGGAATATAATTATGAGCCATCAAGAATTATCATGTATGAGATAGACAGCTGTAGAAAGTTTGATGATACCAGGATTCAGGCACATAATTAGTGATATCAGACCATAGGGAAGATGGTCAGGAGCTATTTTTATGGCTGTAGAAGTAGGACCAGAAATAATGATATAAATTAACCTTCTAGGGAAAAACATCTTACAAAGGAATGACTTTTGTTGATCAGTTTGCAGGGCAAAGGCTTTGGCCATCATTTTGAAGAGCTGCTGCTTGATTCATCTGGGAGGAGAGTAAAATTCATTATTCCCAATTTCCAAGAGGAGGCGGGGGGAACAACATCCAACAAGCTGGCAAGTAGGTGAAGTGTGTCCTGAAAGCTTGGAAATTGGCGTTTTTGGTGGAGATCCCATTGCATTGTTGTAGTCGGTACTACTGCTGCAATAATTTGCGTCAGCTGGCATCCACTCATGCACATGAATTCTCGAGACCTGATATAAAAAAATGAATACAGAGGGATATGTGGAGTTTGGGGAGCAGAAATTGAAGAATACAATAACCCAAAGAACAGTGAATTTCTGAGCAATGCAGTTGAGTACAGGCCATTTGTTTTCTCCATTCCCCAAGGGCCTTGTTAAGGTCTTTATTGGTAGTTTGTGCTCAGTATTAATGTAGGCATTTATAACACACATTGTGCATTTAAATTTAAATTTCCTAGACTCTGTTTAAGGTGGAAAAATCCTCATAGTAAGATCCATACAAGCATGGAATCATTCACCTGCAGAAGTTGTGAGTTCTAAAGCTGGACAGCAACTTTTCAAGGATAGCTTAATGATTTGTCCTTCATATTTAATTGCCCTGCATATTTTAAGGGTTGAGTTAGATGACACTTGCCCAACCCTTAAAATATGCAGAACAATTTTGTGGCTCAATGATTGCCACTCAGGTCCATGAGAATAAAGGAAGTGGGGGCTACTAAGCAATGTTTTTCAGGTGTGCTCCTCGTTATTAAGGGATAGTCTATCTGTTAAACTAGTGGTCACCAACCATGTGGGCTGGGGACCACTGGTGGTCAGTGAGAAAATTTTGGTGGTCTGCAGAGAAATGTCTCCCCCAAAGCACTCCCCCCAAAGCAATTAATCCAGGCTGTGCAGGAACAGAAGGCTGCACTGCCCACGTGGCCCACCCACCCACTGGCCCCCACCTTTTGGCCAAGCACAAACCTTATCTTGAGAGGAGCCATGTGAGCTGGAACTGGAAGGTAAGACCAACAGAGGAGGAGGGAAATCCGCCCCAGGGTGGTTTGCTGATGTTGGTGGGACAGTCAGTCCCATATTCCAGAGCTGCAGTTGTCACAAGACTGGCCCTTTGGTCATCCCAGAACAGCTCCTCTAGTCCAGGGCAGGCCAGTGAATCAGGGTGGAGGAGCAGCTGCTCCGGGATGACCAAAGGGNNNNTCCTGTGACTACTGCAGCTCTGGAATATTGGAACAGCTTTCCCATCAATGTCAGCAAGCCACCGTCAGTCAAAATTCATATTAGTGGTCCGCAGGATTTAAAATTATGAATTTGGTGGTCCCTGAGGTTCGAAAGGTTGGTGACCCCTATGTTAAACCAGCAACACTCATTGCTGACCTTCTAGAAGCTAGTACAGTCTAAATTGTTCAAGATAGTATTTAGGAAGTCATTGTTGCACTTATGTGCATTTTGTTTTATTTCCAATAGTTTTATGTTGCTTTTATATTTTGATAATGTTTCATATTTTCCAGGGTAAAGAGCCAGGAATCATTTTTAAGAACCTGGCAATATAAAAAGGCATCAAATCAACCCATAACATGCACTAGCCATTAAAAAAAGATGAATGAGACCTGCTCATTTAACACTTGTTTTATAGGGATGAAGTTCCAAACTGAACAGAGCTAAATAAATAATTGGTGACAGAACTGCGGATGCAACAATCATCATGCATGTCCAAATGGTTATTTGTCAACATAATGGCTGATGAGAAGTAGCAATTTGAAAAGCCTGTTGACATTGCCAACTACTTTATCCTGCTTTTATATAATTTTTACTGTATTCCATCAGAATCTGTTTAAGAATAAGAATCTGTTTATTCAATTAATGGGAGTCAGTCCACCATCCTGAAAATTTTCACCCCCATTTTAAAGACACAACTGTATTAGCTCTGCAAGTATTATTTCACCAGAAAATTCAGCAGCAATAATGTCAAGAAATAATATTTTTTTCTAAGTAAAATCCAAAAATCCTCTGTTGAGTTCATTATACCCCTTTTCTCTACTCTAAATTTATTAAACATTTATTAAAGTGATCCTGAAGAAGGAGGGCAAAAAAGAGAACACTGCAAGATGAATTATGTATATGTAGGATGTGTTTATGAACATTTGAAAACAATTGTGAAAGGTGATTTCCCTATGTTTACCTAGCAGGAAGGATTCCTGTGTTCCCTGTTACTGGCCATTTATATTATTAAGAATAGGCTATTAGGAAAGCAACGCTTCCTTTATGGTACACTGAGATGCATAATTTGATAAACTGTATATCCATCTCTGCAGAGATGTTCCTTATTCACCAAAGGTACCTTCAACCTGCATGCATGATTTTTTTAAAGTATGCTGAAATTTCGTTGTCTCTCATAGTAAATCAGATATATATGAGAAATGCATTTCTCATATGCTCAAAACTCTTCATTTCATGAATAATAGAAATTGGGAAAACCTGAGCACAACTCCCAGTTCAGACTGGTCTGGGCAAATCCCTTGTTCTGATGATCAGCTGGCTCTGAACCAGTTCGCTCTGATGAGCATGTGGACCTGCCCACCTGCCCCTGTTCTTTCTTGTGCTTTATTTCATTTTTTTAGAGCACAGCTGATTTGTGCAGCAGAGCAGTTTGCTGTGCCTCAGCTGTTTTATTCACAGGGACTGCAGTTGAAGGTAAGTATTAGCACTGAAAATGGCCTTTTTTAAACATGAAATGTGAGCTTACCAATTGGTTGTTACACCAGTTGAATTGTACCACTGACATAGTCCCATGAGCCATGCTATAAGCTAAAAGTATTGATTATTTTCTCTTTCTCCAAATGTATTCCCCAGTCATATAATAGGTCATCCAAAATTCATGGACCAGCCCAATATCTTTTACAATGGGGATGCACATTGCTCATTGTAAAAGATATTGGGCTCATTGGAGGAGGCAATTGTGACATACAATTAATTGGTTTCAGAGATATAGTGATATTATTTAAAATGTTTGTTCTTGACATGATTCAATTTTCAAACATCTATTGCAATTAGCCAGGGAAAGGTTGTACATATTTATTTGGCCATCCGCTAATTCTCCTGTAATTTTGGACAACCAATAGCAGTGGGAAGATTCCATCTTTTATAATAGTATTGCTTGGTTTTAGACATCTTCAACCACTGAAAAAATGTTCAGTAGTCAGGCCTAATACTGCTGCACAACCAAATATAAAACACCAGACCACATGAGAAAAGAAATTATACAGAATGATATAAATCACATAATACAGTCCTGTTATTTTTTTAAAAGGTGGGGGTTCATAGACAAATCTTTTTAAATTCTATTTATGCTTTGCTGTACACTGACATTTTATATCTGGAACATTTCTCTGCCAATTTCTTTGGGACAGTTTCTTTCCATTTATTTCACAAGCTAGCATTCCTCAGACAGAATGAAGCAAACACAGAACCAACTATTATATAAAGTTCTACATTTTTACTTTAAAACTGCCTGATTGGAAAATTCCTACTAAATGATTCTCTGTGATTCAGAGATGTGTCAATTACTCAGCCACATTTCTTTTATTTTAGCAGGCAACTGTTCTGTTTTTTGGTAGACCTTCAAAGCACTGAAGTGCTCATGAAGCTTCAGAAAGATTCAGAGTAAATTCTGCTTACCCCAGAGTAAATATAATGTCACTTCCAATGTATGTCAGCATATTTCCAAAGGTCCCTCCCACAAACACACATACACTTTGGATTCATCTTAAACTTAAACATACAAATTTAAGTGTATTGCTGGAGATTTGCTTTTTTATTTGGATATGTTGGCTCTGCTGATATAGGTAATTATCTTGTGTCTACTTTCTATTTGATCCCATCTTCTTTCAGATTGTTTTATTAAACCAGATATCTCCATGCTAAAACCCATATGAGGGATAAGAGCACAAGATCTTGGCACAACATATAGGCATAGAGAAATGCACATATGTTGATCATTACGAAGTGGGGGGCTTCTTCATCCAACTAGTGTCTAGTGGTCAAGATATTTTGACCATATTACTAACAAAGAAGTGCTCCAAAAGAGTTTCTCCTGCAAATTGCATAACATTTTCACACAGAGAAGACTCCAATTTGCAGGTCATATTCTCTGTAGGGAGAACAATCAAAACCCTGAGATGGCAACAAGACAGATCCCCTCGATGCCAAACGACTAAGAGGATACCCTTGAAATACATGGCAAGGAATGTTTGTGGAAGTCTTAAAGACTCTAAACATCATGAAAAGACAATGAAGTACTTGCCCAAGACCAAAAATGCTGGAGATCCCTTGCTGCCCAATATGCCTCATAGCATGGGAGGATCTAATGCCAATGTTAGATTGGTCAAGATACAATCTATGATTCTCCATTAAAATAATGTGTAATAAGACCTTCTTGTCCAGTTTCCACCCACCCTAAATTCTTGCCATCTACTAATCACTTGCAGTTCCATCCATTGATTTCAACCATCACAATATCATTCTCCTACTTCCTTGAATCATATAGGCCAAAGCATCCTATAAATTGAGGTGCTCATACCACAAGGGCAATGCAAAATGTTAATAACAGGACTTCCAAGTATATGAAGTCCCCAGAAAAAACGTTAGCACTATTCTCAGTGGAAACTTCAAATTAATAGTTATATCTATTGATGCTTCAAATAGGATTTGCTCTATGGTTTCATATAGAAAACTTTTGTTAGGAAAAAATTCAGTAGTATAACATTTTTATCATTAAAAGAGGAACTAGGAGCATTTATCCACATGTGATGCTATAGTATTTTATTTGTAAACCATCCAGAGTCATGCAAGTGTGATGGATGGTATAGAAATGTAATAAATAAATAAATAAATTTATTATAAGTGTGTATTTTTGATGCTCTATGCCCCTAACATTTTAGTAATTCTCCAGAAGGATTTTCAGATATGGACCATGTTCCTTTTTCATCTATCATGACTTCACTTATGACTAATTGTAGTTGTGTTCTACCAGCAATATCTAAAATTTCATGCCTGAAAAATTTGAATAGATTTCTTAATTACACAATGATATGGAAGCTGGATTACCTTCTGGTCTTTGCAAATTCTGCATTTATTATCCTTCTTTTCCCACATTTCTTCTTGGCCTTCCTTGTACAAAGAACTGTAAATACACTGAAGATTGTAATCATTCCGGTGATCAAAATAGGTAATAAATTAAAATATGTGTTGCTATTTTTATCTTTATTTTTTTTCATAATACTGATATAAAATTAATGGAATCAAATGAGCTCTTCAAACAATAAATGCTGCTTTGACTGTTTCCCCAAATTATCTGAAAATACTTTTTATTTTGCTGAGACTTTAATTATTACAGCTTGGTTATGGATTAATTAAGATGTTAACATTTTTTGCATCAATTTCAATCCATGAAGTTCCATTCCAATCAATATCCCCCAAATTGTCTTATTCCTATATAGGTTAACAGTCTCATTAGTTCAGTTCTTACAGAAAACCTTCTCATCCAATACTGTTCTCTAGCTTTTTTCGTACTGCATCTCCAGTGAGAAGTCATTTGCAAAACAGGGATTCAAAAATAGAAAAAAACCAATCTCAATAATTTTGTTTAAGAGGCATCTAGGTCACGTTTGTTTCTACAGAGTGAGGAATCAGTCAGAGTTTTATTTTGTTATTCTGCTATATGGAGAGAAGCCAGATTGGAAGTAGATGAGCAATTAAAGGGGGGAAAATCAAGGAACTAGGTTAGGGTGACAACTCTACTCCGAAAGCTGGCAATGCAATTGATCTGCAAATAATAAAATGAAAGTCAAGGAGAAAGCTGATCAAAACAGGACTACGATTACACGCAAAGAAGGTCAAATTAATAACAGCAGAAACAGCAACCAGACTTAAAACTGGCAATAAAATGGTAAATATGTTCTGCATTTTGTATGCAGATTTCATCTTTGCCTCCTATTTTATAAAAATGTTGTATTCTGACCAATCGGTTTTTATCAATGTGATAATGGAATGTTATGACAATTTAGGCAACAATTATAAAGGGTTCTATCTGTTATCAGGCAGATCTTGATCATGTAAGTTCATATCCTAATTCTTAAATACTTTACCCATCAAGGATACTTTGAACTCTCTTTCGCACACCATTGATTTAGGTTATTCTAGCATGCTGGGTTTTTATTTATTTATATTTATTTATTAAATTTATATGCTGTCCATCTCACTGTCAGGTGACTCTGGGCAGCTTATATATATATACACACACATTAAAACATTAAAAACATTTAACATTAACATTAACAAAAACTGGTTACGTTAGGAACCAGTATACAAAAAGCCTTAGTGGGATTCACTGTGGAATATCCCAAGCCAATAGTCAGAGAAAGGTTTTGAAGGCCAAGGGGATATGGTGGATCTCACTTTTGGATGCATGATGTTCCAGAGGGTGGGAGCTATGGCAGAAAGGGCTCTTCTGAATTCTGCAATCTAAAATTCTTTGACTGATGGGATTGGCAGTGTCCCCTTCTGTCAGAGCAAGTAGAGTGGGCTAATTCCATTGGGGTGTTCTTCTATTTCCAGATATTTATACATTCATGTAGATTGTATGCATTTCATCAGAGTTCATCACAGAGTTCATTAAATTCATCCAGCATGCTTATGAAAAAGGAAAGATGATGTCACACCTTAAGTTTCAAACAATGATGAATGTCCCAAAATAAGAAGGCCTAAAGTATCTACTCTTCACTTTGGGGTCAGTCAGCCATTCCCAACATTCTTTGCAACCCCTTCTCTACTCAGCTTTGTCCTGAAACAATAAAATGTACTAGGTGATTTTGAATGAATGGTGAGAACCTAATCTAGAAGTCTGGAAGAATGTTGGTTTGCCTCCATCTTTTTCTTACTCCTTTCCTTCCCCTTGACCTTTTTAATCACTTACCAAATCTTAGCTACTCAGTTTTGTAATTAAACTAATAAACAACAAAAGGTAAAACCCGGTCTTATTCTTAAACCTCATGTATATAACTTACATAAACTTGAATGTTGGTGGCATGACCATGCCTGGTGAAATGAAATATGCGATTATGAGAGAGATTCAATAAATGCAAGAATGCAAAATAGCAGGTATATTCTTTGAGGGTACAGCTAAAGCTTCTAAATATGAAAAACCTTGAGGGATATTCCCAAAGTAATGAATTGACTGCTAAAATGACAGTAAATACAAAATATACAGAAAAGGGATGAGTGGAAGTAGGATCAATTGATCATCCCACAATAAATACAGAAAGCCCAAGAAGTCATCCTAGAATATCAGGTTGGTTAGCGACTCCACAGCAAATGCAGAATATCTTAAATGGATTCCTAGAAGTTCAGATTGATTGATGGTTCCATAGTGAGTTGTGTGAATTGAAAAGAGAACAAATGTGTGAGTTTGAAAAGGACAGATTTCAAGAAAACAAAGGAAAGAGAATCCAGATAATTTATGGCAAACAATATACAAATGGATTGTAACATTAAAAGCAGAAACCCAGCCATGGAAGCAACTGGGTGGTTAAGTGACAAAGTGAAAGAGATCCTCAAGGAAGATGCCATGATCATGAAGGAACGGGATGATTTATTTGATCTGTCATTGCTACAGGAGTTATAGAACAGACAGATGAACCTATAATGACTTTCTCAGGGAAGGAATCTAATTGAGATAACAACATAAATAAAATTTAGAACATCTGGTGAGATGACACAGTAAGAAATCACTGAGTCCCAAGGGCATCTACCTGAAAATGTTTACAATAATTCAGATGTGAACTTGCTAACCTCCTAGGAAAATATGTAGCTTGTCATTCCAATCAGGTCCAATGTCATAGGACTGGAAGGTAGCCAATTGGCACCAATTTTTTTTTTAAAATGATCTCAGGAGAGATCTGGGGAAATACAGTATTGCCCAATCAGCAGAGCATTTGTTGCAGGCAAATTGATAGAAAGAATAATCAAAGGAAAAAAAATAGGTGCATAGAGCAACAAGCCTTGCTGAAAGAAAAAACAGCAAGGATTCTGCAAAGCTGAATTCTACCTTACTAACCTTTTTATATTAGCTGAAGGTCAAATGGTGAACAATTCTTCATTAAGGACTCTTGAATAATATAAGCAGTCATAGGATAAAAGGATCTTTCCTTTATGGATGTGTTAATGGATAATATTTTCCAGCAGAAAGAATAAAGTCCATGAAGTTCTGTTGTGATCTGTTATTCAAAAACATCTTGATTTTGGGGTAAGAGATAGATCAACCAAGTTTGTCGACAGTCCTAAAATGTTCACAGGGGTAAAAAATAAATCCGATTGGGAAAGTGCAGAAGGAACCTGTTAAATGCATGAGAGTTCAGACAAATGGATTTCTTAAGTTTCTTAGGGTAACCTGGATGTCTTTTTTTCTTACAGTGAATGTTTTAATATTGGATGGTCTTCTAACAATATTGGGTTTTCCATGGTTCATTGCTTGCACTTCTTTGTCCACTGTTTCCCCTGAACATTTCTGCAATTGTATGAAAATATTGTCATTCAGGATTAGCATCTCCAATATCAATATAGTGTTTGGCTAGTTTAGTGGCTCCTGGTGAATAGTGAATGTTATCTTAAATTCTGCTATCAGGTTTTCTAAATCTTGTTTCTTTATGCTTTAACTCTGAGTTTACTTGTACAATAGCTGCCTCTTCTGTTACCATGTTGGAACCTTGATATGTGGGCATTATGAATTCATTTATGTTCCAATTGCTGCAAGCATATTTATTCTGATCTCTGTTCACCCAATTTCTTAACAAATTGCTCTAATTAAATTTTGGCTTACCTTTTCCTGCATCAGTTCTATAATTACCTGAACTCTGCTTTGGCAACTATTTGATACGGACTCTGCCCTTTGGCTTGTAATTTCCATTCTGCTCTAGGATAATAATATGTGATAATAATAAAACTACCTCTCAACCTGGAAGTATTTCCATATGATACCTCGATTATATGCAACCAGTTTTGTTTCTGGTGAGCCTTTTTTTAGATTTTCTTGAGACAATTGTTTGTATTTCTGTATTTTTTCCATTGGGCCAAAATATATTCCACCATATTCTTGGGATTTTCAACTCCCTTTGTCCAAATTTCCTAAACTGTATCTAACATTGTTCTCAGCTGTCTTTTATACAAAAGATCAAATGGGCCCAGTGAACACTTGAGTATCCCTATCCACAAATAATAGGTAAGACAACCACACATCTTTGCCACCCTCAATATTTAAGCTTCCTACCTATACCAGTCTCTTTCTTCGAGATTTTGTCTAGGGAACATTCTTCCTCTTTAAGGGTCTCCTTCCTTCTTCATTGTCCCCTATGTTAAAATTCCTCTTCCTTGCAAGCTGCTAAATATCTTTATCTTCAGGTAAATTTTGCATTCTTTCACCAGTTCCTGTGTGATGACCAGGGAACCAAAATCTCATTAGATGAGGATTAATTAGCTTAATTGATTAATGTCTATGCCTAAACGTCAGTCATAATGCTTCTTTGGCACACATTCAGGTCCTACTTCTTCCTCTGTTGGAACACAGATGGAAATTGTTTCAGACACACAAGGAACTGAGAGATTTATCAAGCTGCCATTGATTCCTATTTAAATTTGTTCATATACTTTAATTCCCAGAAGCTTAACTCGGAGGAAAAAAAAAGAAGCATTTGTTCTTGATATGTCCAATGCTGCAAAAACGATCCACTTTTTCAAATATGGGAGCTAACTGTGCCAAATAATTATTTGACCACAAGGTCTGAGAAGAGAGTGGAAATTATATACTTCTTTATCCCTTGAGCTTATGATTATAGAGGGATTTTATTTCATTCAGATTAAAATTTGGCAGAATTTAATGGGTTCAAAGACTGAATGCATTCAGGGAGAGAAAAACCATGATAAATAATATTATCTTGGTTTTGTCCCTTCATGTGAATGAAACCTTGTCCAAATAAAAGTGGCTAACATTTTTCCTGGCTTTTTTTCCTGAGTTTAAGGTGGTTCAGATGTAGTGATGCTTGTCAGCTAATCTATCTTAACTTGGTAGGAGTTAACAATATAAAGCAATACTGTTCCTATAAAGCCAACTGATTATTCCATGCAACCATCGTTTTTTCGCTGTGATTTATTTCCCTAATAAAATCCAGCTATTATTCTCTATTCACTCTTTGCAAGATATAAATAACACAACCTGTTTGAAGGGGGGACAAAATGTATTACGAAGGGGGAAAAAAACCTGAAAATGATTTTGGCCTTAAAGGTCTAAGGTCCATAGGGTATGCATTTCAATCTGCAACTGGACGAATTGGCCCAATATCTCCTGCAGAAAGCAATGGAATAGTTAATCATGGCTAGAAAACGGGAACTTCTGGCTTCATTCCAGTTTCACTAAACAGCTCATTCTAATCATTACGTATTGTGCTACCCAATGCAGTTATCAGAGATGTGGGGGGGTTGTTGTTTAGTTTTATGCATTTTTCTGTACCTCAACCATTCTGATTTTAAATTTAAAATAAATTTTAAAACATGATTGTTTTTAAATGTATGCCAATTAAACAAAACTGTTCCTGTGGTGTTTTTTTTTAATGGTAAAATGTGTTCATCCATTGAGGAAATTTAGGGATCAAACAATAAAATATTGGCACCCCAGAGTATCCATAAATGTTAAGTTTCGGATAATGCAATAATCCTTTCTGATAGCATTTCAAATGAATTTGCAGGCTGCATCACAATCCTATTTGAGCATACTTTCCATTGAGTTCCACTGAAGACAGAAACCTGGTAATGGCAAACCACGTAGCGTCAAAATGCTTTGCCTTTTCCCTTCCAATTAAAACAAACTTTGGATTACTAAATCCAGATTCTAAGATTCTAAAACCTATATGAAACAAAGCATGGAATAGAAAATCACAATACTGCAGCAAAAAAAAAGGGGGGGGAATAAAACTATAAAAAGTCTTATTGAGGAGGATATTTTCTTATTGTGCAGTTTGATCTCCTATACATATTTGCCATTAGCTATGCACCTTCAGGGGCAAAGGAAATCCCTTTAAATCCAATAAGCACAGAAAATATAACCGTGTCTTTGGTCCTAATACCAGAAATAAGTGTAACTGAAGTGTTAGTGGGTTTGGAAATCCTTCCTATTGGCCTGGTTCATGTAACTTGACACATGCTTTTAAGAACCGTTTATCAAATAATTCAAGCAGATGACATTCACATATAACATGGAACTATAAAGGCAAGTTTTCCTAGCAAACCCAGCAAAAACCAAATCATCAAAATATGGTTTAGTATATTATGTGACCATAACTATTAACTAAAGTTATTTTTCTCAGTTTAACAATGCTAAGAGTAACACAATGCCCTTTTAAACACAGCATTTACAGTGAATCCCTTGAATCTAGCCATGTATTTGCCTTAACAATGTTAAAGTGGAAATCAACATAGAATGAGGTGTACAAACTGAAACAATATCACCTATCCTTTTCTCAAACTGCCTTGAAGTATTTCACAAACTAAACTGGGCAAAAGATGGAATAAAAATCAATGGCACCTATTTAAATCACTTATACATTTGCAGATGAAGTTGTTCTCTTCTCACAAGACCCAGAAAAGCTATAAAGACATGTACAGGACCTGCACAAAGAAGGAGAAGCATTTGGCTTAAAAATAAACCTGGAAAAAGAGCCAGGTTATGTTTAATAAATTCACCAAAGAGAGAAAAAGTAGACACAGTAGATCATTACATTTACCTTGACCAATGGATCTCAATAGAAGGTGATACAATAAAGGAAATNNAATGGTGTGTTAAATGTGGTTGGCAGGCATTCAGCAAACTAAGCATAATTTTCAGGAACAACCTCCCCCTATGCCTGAAGAGAAAAGTTTTTGAGTGTGCTATCTGCTCTAACATATGCCAGTGAAACATGAACACTAACCTCACAAAGGATGCAAAAGTTACAAGTGGCACAGAAAGCCATGGAAAGATGCATGCTCGGCATTACAAGACACGATAGAAAGACCTGCACATGAATTAAAGAACAAAGAAAAATATACAATATCATCAAGAGAGTAAAAGAAATGGAATGGGAATGGAAATGGGCTTGTCACATAGCAAGAACAACTGATGGCAGGTGGACCAAGGCAGTCATAGAATGGATACCACTTGATAAAAAGCATCCATGAAAGAGACCTAAAACAAAATGGATCGATGACATCAGCAAATATTGTGGGCCCAATTGGTAAAAGAAAGCTCAGGACCATGTTGGTTTGAAACATGCAGAAGAGGCCTTCATCTTGCAGTGGATAGACAATGGCTAAAATGATGTTGATGATGATTTCCATGTATCTCAATGTAATAATGATACACAAGAACAACCAGTCTGTTCAAAAACTTCCTATTGGTGGCTCCTGCTCCTCCTCCTCCTTTTTAAGATGGCTTTTCTCCATACTTAAGGCTGCTTCCCCATTGTAAGGAAAGACTTATAAAAGGCTGATCATCAGAAGACCTCATAAATAGAAGAAGGGAGAAAGTTGCAGTGTAGGTAGAACCAAAAACTGGTTGACTAAAATATAACAGGCTAATTGGTGTACAGCTTGCTTTGATTTACAGCAACTGATAGTATGTTGGTAAACCAGATTTCTGTTTCTTTTCTTTTTTGGAATGTGCTTTAAGTGGTTTATATAATTTTCCTTTTGAACATCTGTCAGAAGTTAACAAGGATTTATCTCTGAGCTTGTTATGAGTGTTTCCTTTAGTTTTCTGAATTAAGGTGGATCTTTGCCAGAAACAATAATTGCTAATGTGAAAATGCTCTTCTCCCTTAATGTTTCAAGTCAAGTGAACAGGAGAGTTGAGCTTCACCAAAGACAAAACTAGTCAGCTAGGCTTTGAACAATACTTAGTGGTAGACAATCTATTGTGGGCAGATATCTAGTTAGGAATGTGCAAAATCTTTTATCTATATCCTATATGTAGTCTTCCAGTCTTTTTTGGAGTGAATAAATCTTGTTTGTCTTACTTGCAATGAATATGTAAAATGTTTCTGGGTTCAGATCTAAATTGCAGCTTTAAGATTTTTGCCTGTCAGATTGTGACTGTGGCAGAATGCATTGTCTTGATGGTCAATGATATTGTAATTAGCTTCATGGTTAAAAAAAACTTTTTTTGTTCATGTGATTTTATGTTTGTTTGCTACCCAGAGTTACTTGTTTGAGATGAACAGCTATAAAAATTGAATGAATGAATGAATGCAAAGCACTTAATATAGAATTTTCTGTATGTAAACACATAATTCTTTAAGCTAAAATCACTGTACTTATTAGAAACCAGCACAATGGATGACTTGAAAGTATTATAATAAATTTGCTGTAGTTTGAGAAGAGAAATGTCTATGTTGCAGAAAAAACCCTGTTCCTTTTTCTACTTTCTGAGGTAGATATGATAAATCAGATTGGCTTCAGAGCTATTTTCCAACTTCTAATGGAAAAGGCAGTTACTCATGGAGATGTATCATTATATCTATGCTACCAAAATCTCTGGGGACACCTACTATAAAGATATTCACATCCACATATTAATATAAGAAATCCCGTTGTTCATTTTAAGTGCACATCTTTATGAAACTGAATAATAATCTATTTGTGGATATACTTCTAACCTGCATGGAATTTGTCAGTTTTCTGGGACATTCCTGATCCGATTATGAGTTAGATGGAAGTTGTCACTGTAAATTAGAAGACATCAACTTGAAAGAAGCTATACTGAGTGAGAGATTGCAAATTGGAATATAATCTATATCTTTTTCTGAAAGATTCTGGAAGACAGTTCGTGTGGCTGAATGAGAAATGCAAAGGTAAGATGGCACTTTCCTGAAAATAACAGCAGCAGTAAAAATCAGAACAGGAATAATAGCTGTAGTATCAAACTCTGCCTAGAAAGATGACTGGGGTTACAAAATAAACCTTGCAGCATGAAATTGCATTAAAGTGAGGCTTTTATATTCTTTTCACTTTTCATGTTGAATATTCTCAAACATTGGAAAAGGAGACTTTCTTTCTTCCAATTGCCAATTATGTGTGAACAAAGAAGGCATATTATTCCAGACACTACCAGCTTTGGCCCCGCCTTCAGTTTGACTTTCTTTCAAGGAGATGCATTGAAAAAAATGGGAGGGATTATCATTTTCTAGGAGAAAAAAACCTACTATGTCAGTTTAGTATTTAAAAAGGTAATGTTTGTTGCCATGCATATTTCTGCATAGTTGGCAGCAAAATTATGGTTTTTGGCATGAATATGCTTTAAGTCTGATGTTTCTTCCAGTGGAGGAATAGATGTGAGAAGCGGGTAGAACAAGAAGAGATGCCCATTGATAACCATTCAGTCATGTCCGACTCTTCGTGACTTTATAGGCAAGTGCTCTCCATGCTATCCTGCCAAGCACAATTTCTTTCAATTGTTGTATGTTCAGCTTTGCGTCAGATTTGATATTGTCAAGCCAGCGTGTTCTTCGCTTGCCCCTTCTTGTTCTCTGAACCATTCCTAGCAGCATTGCCTTCTCCAATGAATTTGTACAGTATGCATGGCATGGCTAAATTAAATAAGATGTAGTCTTATGATTTTAGCTTCTAGTATATGTCTAAATTAAAGGAATACCTTTACTTTTATGCAATCCATACATGAAGCAGCTTCACAGCTCAAGATCAGATCATTTTTATTCAAATCTACTACATCCTACCTCTTTCTCTTAGTTTCGCAGCTCATCAATGATTCATTTTTTCATGTTTTAAAACCTTTTTTTAATATTCCAAGTTGTAAACTATGAAAAAAATGATGAAATGATTAATAAATGGACCATTAAACAAAAAACAGCCAGCAGAAAAGGAGATAGCTCAATTAAGGAAAAATAGAAATTAAAAAGAGATATTCCTGCTACTGTAGGTTTCACATCAGAGACACATGGAGGTCAAAGCAGTGAGGATAATGTTTTTGCTTCAGTGACATAGCCAATCAAAAAACAGAGACTGACTTAGAAGAAAGTAAAGCAGTAAACTGACTAGAACAGGAGCACATTACTTTGAAAGTGATGCAGGAAAATGCACCCAGAGATCATATACGGGTGGGAGGAGAGTACAGGGTGATAATATCCATGCCAATGTTTCTAAGGATTGTCCTCTGCTACAGAATTAGGAATCGTTTTATCCAGCACCAGATCAAAGTCACTGATACTGTCCAACATTACCAGAGAACATCCAGTAGATTTTAAATGTTTCATTTTAGCAATGTAAGCTTCTCATATTCACTCATTCACTAACTCACTCACTCACTCATTCAGTCCACATGTATCAATAAAACACTCCTTGTAATTAGTCAAGAGGCATGAGAAACTATTACGTTCCTGAAAGACTGAGCCGAAGTCTTCACTCCAGTCCACGTTCCTGCAGAGAGCACAGACCGTTCCCATTGGCTGATGCCGTTTGATAGCCGGCTATAAAAGGGAGCTGTCAAATGGCATCAGCTGTTGCCCACCAACTGGCTGCCCTGTTGGCACAGCAGCCGCGGCAACCCTTTATTGCTACANAGATGAAGAATTAGTGTTGCCTCTTTATTCGGCTGCTCTACAACACTGGCAACGAGGGCAGGATTCACCTAAGAGGCAACCGAGCAAAAGAGCTGAAGCAAAGTCACTACAAAAAGAGCCGAAGCCACTACAAAAAGAGCCGAAGCCGGAAAAAGAGCTGTTGTCACTTTAAGAGCTGCTGTCACTATTCGTGAGCGCAAATTTCAACCTTCCCTCAGAAGAACCAGAGCTGCTGAGACGAGGTGACTTCAAACCCTGCATTCCTGCCTTTCAGACCGACGGCAGAATCCTGGGAGTCCTACATCAATCGATTCGACTGCTTCCTAGATGCCATTGACCTCGCTGACATTTCAGACCACAGGAAAAAATCTTACTTTTTGAGTTTTTGCAGAGCCACAGTGTTTGACACTGCAACTGCATTGCTGGCTCTGTGTTCTATTAAAGCTGTTCTATGGGAGGAGTTACAGGAAATTCTTTCTAACCATTACTTCCCCAAGCCTTCTCAAATTTCCAGGATTCATGCCTTTAGGAGACAAACCCAGGCTAAGGGAGAGTCCATTAGTGGTTATATGGCAGCCTTAAGAACAGCTGCCTTG
>AZIM01000606.1:44382-54893 GCA_000516915.1 Ophiophagus hannah
TGCAAAGTTGAATCCTTTGGAAAGGACATTGGTTTCTGCTATGGTGAGGGTTCTGTCTGATATGTTGTGTACTGTATGTTTCATGTGTTGTTGTGGGGGGGCTTAGTGTCACTCATGTCAGGGGGCACCTGTGGTGGCCTGAGCACTCTACCAGTGAAACTGGCTCCCAAGCTCCATTTTCAGCTGCAACAGCCTCCTGCAGCACTCTGCAAATGAAATCAGGCCAAATGTATCCTTCCCAAGCTGTTTTCTCTAGCAGAGGCACTGCAGCCCAGTCCTTTGCTGTTTCCAGGATGGTCCTGCAGGCCAGATCTAAGCACCCCCCGTCCCGAGCCAGATACAACATGCAGGCCTTGAGTTTGACACTTCTGATCTAATGCATCATACTTTCAAGATTAAAAACAAACACTTCAGGGTTGCCACATTCTAGTCAACACTATAAATTTGAGGAATATATCTGGGAGTACAAAACAGTATTTTATTAAAAAAAACAAAAAACAAAAACAAAGTTGACTAGATGATCTTTTTTTATTATTTTGTCTTATTTGACTTTTTGACTAGACAAGTGGCTTGTTAGAACTATAAACTAAACCAATTTCATTTGCCATCATGATACTTGTAAAATACATAAAAAGCAGACCCATGAAGAAAGACTGAGAGGAAAAAGGACCAGAGGTGGTATTCAGCAGGTTTTGACCAGTTCTGGAGAACCGATAGCGGAAATTTTGAGTAATTCAGAGAACCAGCAAATATCACCTCTGACTGGAGATTTTACAGCATCTTTCCCCTGCTATGCCCACCAAGACCACACCCACAGAACCGGTAGTAAAAAAAATTGAATACCACCACTGAAAAAGACGCCATGAAAAAAGAGAAATGAAATTGAATAATTATGAAATTTTGCTATTTATTTGTGAACAACCAGCAATTAGGAAACATTAGAAGATTCTCTTTACCTTCTCTATAAAATGGTTCTATCAGCAAAACTTTCCATCAGAAAGGAAAAAAGACAGAGGAAGTATGAAATATGATATAATGAAACTTTATACAAGAGTTGACAAAGTAGTGGTGAAGCACTTCAGTTGTTTATGTCATAATATTTTTGAGTAATTGAAAGATAAGGAGTATTTTCAATAATATGTCAAGGAAATGATGTACAAGTACTTTAAAATGGTGGCATGTTGCAGTCACCTCTGAAATCACAACTTATCTTTATGTAGCAGAAGAAACAGACTGTTTAATCCATTTCTTTCCAATACACAGAAGCAATTTAGGATCATTAAATGCATTATTTAGGTTCTATTGGGAGAAATTAAATGTTGGAACATAAAATGGCAACCCCTGCTTCTTGTGTGAAGATGATGTTTTTTTCTGGTCATTTTTTAAATCTGTGCTTAGCAACTGCAGTGAAGCCCAGGTTTCCATACAAGTTCAGCTTCTCCTTCTGAAGTATTTGTATATATCTGATTCCTAGTGAGCCTCTGTAGGCTGATGTTTTATGAGGAATGAACCCAATGGCTTTTTCTGCAATACATCATAGCTACTTTTCAGTTCTTTGGACCTCAGTCTTGTTAAGGGAAGTTTTCTGGGCCAAAAGCATATTGTTCAACCACCTTTTGGGGGGGGGCATGGGGGGGGTCAAGGCCAAAGTAGAATTCAGAATGTGGAGAAGGAAGAGAAGGATGACCAGATTAGCAGCAAGTTCGGGACAGATAAACAGGAATAACTACACATATAATTACCAAAGTTATAATCAAAAGTTGTGATAGTCTTTAGGTATATTATTATGGCTGATGACATAGTCAATCAGATGTTCAGACTGGATATGATATTTTTATCTACCAATTGAGTCCTTCCCAAGAATCCGAGACAGGTAAAAGTTGTTTAATCACTGGACAACACTTTTTTTTTCAAAAGTTTGGTGATCATGAAAGACCCCTTCAAACTGAACACAAATATAACTTCAGGATGACTGTATCATGTAGGAATCTTGAAAAAATAGGAAATTAGCTTTTAATGACTGGAATGTATTTAATCAAATAATGTTTCTGCAATGTTGCTGCATGAGTTCAACAGAGCCAAACATCTTTTGTTGTTGGTTTGCTTTCTTCTCCAGTTCTCTCTTCTGTTTTTTTGTTTGTTTGTTTGTTTGTTTGTTTGTTTCCAGATATTGCCACATCCATTATCCAAACATCTTTTGTCTTTCTTATCAACAATTTTTAAGTCTGGGGTGTTATGTGGCAGGTGCTCAAACTCCCAGAGCACTTTAACTTCTCCATTTTCCATAACTTTTATCTATTTTGTGGTCCACCAGTTCTAAATGGTATTTCTCCCAGATATTCCAACGCCCCAGTGATGCTATTTTGTCATGCCATTGTTTGCAGTCAGTCTGTGCAATTTTCTTCTAACCCAGTGGTCCATCATTTCTTCACATTCTTTGCAGATTGCAGTTGCTGCCTATTGTTGAATTCTCAGTTCTGGCTTTGTGTGCATTTGTTCTTAAGCTTACTCTTACACAGCCAGACAGAAATTGCTGTCTCCTTTTTAATTTTTTTCTGCTCTTAGCTATTTCCAGGTCTTCTTGTTATGTGTTTTGCTTGATATATATTTCTTCCAATATACTGGCCATGTAATAGCCATTGTCTTGCCATGTCTCTGTTCGGTCCATCATTTGACATTCTTGAGGGCCAGTTTGGTCTCTCCAGTACTTGGTAACTTTCCTGTTGTGCTAGCTTTCATGCATCTTCTTCACTGTCCTTCAGATATCCTTCTTTTTTCTTCTTCAACTGTCTGGTATACCTGACATATTCCATTCCCATCTATTTTCCTTGGTAAGTAGAGTTCCAACATGGCTGCATGGATGAAAAGCATGATTCTTTGTCATTATTTTTCTGGTCTCCCTATCCAGAGCTTTAAGTTCTGCTTGAGTCCAATCCACTATTCCAGCTGTATATCTAATGACTAGAATTGTCCGGGTGTTAATTGCCTTGATGGTATTTCTGCCACTGAGTTTTGACTTTAAGATCTTCTTCATTCTATTTACTTTTACTTTCTTCTGGACTTCAGTGTGCTTGATGTTATCACCTTGAAGAGTTATTATTATCGTTATTACCCCAAATCTCCTTATTGATCCAGCATCTCACTCACTATACATTGGCTGTTGTGTGTCTGTGTGTGCACATTATTTACCAGTAACTCAGAAAAACTCTACCGAATATAGTAGAATTTCCTCCCTACAGGTGTGAATACTGCACAGGTCAGCTTGCCAAAAGGTAGATATATTAGTAATCACAAAACTACAGGACACTTCCAAAAAATTGTGCACAGATGCTAGTATCTTGTTGCCAATGTAGGTCTAGTTTCCTTAGTTGCCTCAAACTGTGATCTATCATGGACATTTCTCCCCACATCTCTTCCTTTTCTTTCCCCTATGTCTATACCCACTACAACAATAATACAATCCCAGCAATCAAAATCATTGTTAAGGAGTATTGCAGGTACAAAATGTCACTAGGAATTTCCTGGGCAATATGACAAAGAGTCCCTAAAAGTTAATAAGCTGAATGAGCTGCATCTTTGGGGCCTTGCTGTGTTAGCTACCGACTATCCTCCAGGCTTGATTAATAACACATGATCCAGATCAGCTGGTCTGGAAGCTAGTACAGTCAGATCTGTAAAAATATCAAAATGTGCTGGTTGTGTCTGTCAACTTATTCTCCCAAAAGGAGCAGCTGAGTAAATTGTAAATATTTTTGCTCATTTTTTGCAGAATTTTGATCAAATTTAATCATGACACACACACACCCTAAGATATCTGCAATTTGCAATACTATGCTATGCTACATAATTTGTATATTATGATATAGAAGCTCCATGCAGTTTGTGTTAATTAATATTGAATTGATTCATTCAATGTATGACACATCCATAATCTACTAGCATGCTATTCATACCCTAAAATATCCACAGTAATATGAATAATATCTCAAATAAATAAATTCTCCAAAGGGGAAAAAAATCAAAACCAACCATACAAAAACTCAAATGGGAAATGCTCAATTTAAAAGGCTCTTTAGAAGGATTTTGTCTTCAGAAATGTCTGGAATGAATATCCAGAAAAGCTGCATTGATCTCCATGCTGAGGTTGTTCTATAGAGCAGCTGCTGCAATAGAAAAACAGTGCCTTAACCTTCTCACTTCAGGAAAAAGGAATATATCAGAGTTCCTCCAAGGAAAAGTCAATTGTTTTAGTCTATTCTAGCGGCAAAATGTGGTTCTTCTGATACCCAGGGATCAGACCCTATAGTTGTTATTATTAGAAAGTATAGAAACACAAAACAGAACTTCCTTTGTGAATATGCAGATTGGTGGTATACAAGAATTACATAATTACTTGAGAATCAACAATTCATTCAGACATTGGATAATGATTTCCTCATAGATGTTCCAGATTTCTTATCCACCAAAACCAAAATCCAGGCAGCAGATTTCTTTTTTCTTTTTAGTTGAAGTAGCATCTCTTTCTGCTTCTTAAATCTTTACATGCCTTATGTCGGCATGTATGATTTTCACATTATCCCAGTTCTCCATCTTTCTTGGTATATAGCAAAGCAATTCCTGTTTTCATGAATGACTGTTTCTTATTATACTCAAGTCAGAAAGTTGTGGTTACCAGATTGAGAACAAACCACAGTCTGAAAATTTGGATCTGAAACTGGTATAAATTCCTGGTAGTACTGTTCCTGATGTTATGGTATTTTGGTTTGGATCAATTGGGAAATTATGATTAATTAGCCCAGGAAATTAGAGATGGATAACCTCTAGGAGGGAGACTTTGGAAGAAACCTTTTAGAAAGCACCCCACCTGGCAGGGAGGAGAGCTCAAGTGCGCAGTTAGCCTGAAGCCATTGTAAAACCATAAAAGGGCTAGGACTAACCCACCACTCAAGTTCCTTGGAGTGTTATCTATTTGTTCCTAAGAGAAGATTGCCAGTCTGTGGAGATATTTGTATTGTATTATATGTATAATAAAGTAGTTAGCTTCAGTTTTGCGTGTGAGGGTCTGCTTGTTTTCACCTAACAAATCCTTACACAGAGTGAACAGATGGATTGTATAATATATATTCATTGTAAATACTTGTACATAATCTCACTATAAATAGTAAAAAATATATAAAAGTTTCCACTGTTTTCAATATCACATGCCACTCTTCCAAAGCAAAATACGCCTCCAGTTTAAAAAGAACCAGAAATTCCACAAAACCCCACTTTTATATGAAAAGAAAGATGCTTTTCTTTTGCAATGATTCTCTGCATGCCACTTTGTTATTTTTATAAAGAAACATAGGTTCATTTTTAATCCCATTGCCTGATTTTATTTTTGCCATGGTGTCAACAGCTTGGTGACATCCTATGTGCCAGATGAAAGCAGATATTGAGTATTTCTTGTGCATCATTTGCAACAATAGAATTCATTTGGCCTTTAAAGGTGCAAAGTGTGACAACTAAGCATCAGATTACTTGAAGACTTTGGATGCTTAAATTAAAATTTAGAAATCTGCTGCTTAGACTCTTCATGGTAGCTTTTTAAAGAATTTGTTGAAGCAGCTGTGATGGATTTGAATGTCATGTTTTGAAGAACAAAATACTAAATTAGATGAACAAAATACACACATACATATCTGAAGAAGTAGAACCAAGGAAATTATTGCCAAAGATACTTTGATAGACTTCTGCAATACCAAACACTCAGTTTCTAGTCAAACACTAAATGAACAAAAATGAAGCAAAATACTGCAACAAGGCAAATGCTCTTCATATTTCAAGTAGATAGAAACAGTTAAAATAAATTAAAATTAGTTCTTAACACATACAGGTAGTCCACGATTAATAATCACAGTTGACCCCTGAAGTTGAGTCACCACATGACTGGACTCAAATTTTACAACCATTTCTTTTACTATGGCTGTTAAGCAAATCATGTGGCCACAAGGCCAAATTCAGCTAATCCAAGGAGTCTTTTTTGTCAGAAAATGGAAATGTTGTGATCATGGGATGCTTCAATCAATTGTAAATGTGAGTTGGTTGCCAAGTGCCCAAAAAGTGATCACCTGACCATGAGAGTGGCCTGGCAATTACATATTTAATGATGGGTTTTAACACTCTTCAGGTCCATCATACATTGAACAGTCATTGAACAACCAGCCGTAAGTTGAAGACTACTTGTACCACTTCTTAACTGTATCCATCATGTGGTAGGAGACATTACAAACAAGAGGATCCTGTTTTGATACGATTGTCAAGTGGTCTTTAATTTACTAGCCACACTGTAAAACACATTTAGTACCTACTATTTGGTTGGAACAGTTACTTTCCTTGGAACCTTAGTGAGGATGAGAGGGAAGGGTTCCTTCTGGTCTGCTCCTGGATTATAAATTAGGAACTCTTTGGCCAACTCTACCATCCAGAGTTTTTAAATTGGAGAGTCCCTAGTTCAGTTGTAGTAGACAGGTATGATAGGTTCATTGTTTGACAATTTTGGAAAAAACTCACAATTGAAAACTTTGGGTGCAGTTGCTAGTCAGTAGTAGTAATATTGGAGTGGGTGGATCTTATTGTAAGACAATTTCCTAAGAATCTTTTTTGGCATAGCAAAGCTTTACTGGTAGTCATTCACTCATCAAACAATGTAGGAGTTTTTTCCCACAATTTTGGTAAACAATGAGGCATCATTTAAGCAAGAATGGTACATATAACACATCATGCAGCATGGCAAATACAATCAATCACTTATAGTTTGCCTTCTAAGGATTCCTAAATGTCCACAAATATTGTGCATTAGTAGATGAATAAAAAGTCAAAAATTAATAGTATAGTTTTTTAGTAACTCTTTTTGTTGTCTTTTTCCTTCTTTGTTTTTAGTATTTTAATTTTGTTAAACCTACTTTAACCATATATAATTTCCCTTTATTCATATACATACACACATATATAGTACCTAAATAACAAAATATATATTTTTAATGTGGAAACAGCCCTGTATCCAGAATGTTCATTAACTTTATCAACTGTAAATTAACATTCTCAAAATTTAATTATAGTATGCATACATCATTGTACTGAAATGACATGATGCATTAAGATTTATAATAAAACAATAAAAAGGGAAAAATAAGGCTCTAAGCCAATGCTATAACAATGTTAAATGTAGTGGGATCCTTATTCCCATACAGACAACTACCAAGAAAATGAAANAGAAAGAAAGAAAGAAAGAAAGAACAGAAATAATTAGAAAAGCAAAAATAAATGAGAAAGTGACTTACAAACTTATGAATAGATAAAAAACAAATATTGTTAGTTTACTTCTGTATTTTAAAATGTATTGTGTTAGTTTAAAACTTAAGATCTTTATTAAAATTAAGTAAAAATGTAATGATTAACAATTAATAACCAACATAATATGAATGATTAATCAAAATAATAATTTCTGTTTAATCTAAAATGCTATTTTTATTGATATAACAAATAAAACATTTAGATATTAAAATCTTACATTAAACAAACCTAAACATGCATGTGGTAGGAGTCCATATGCAGTATACAATAGTATTATAATCCAGAAATAGTTTCCAGATTGAGTTGTTTTTCAAATATTATGACATTGACACACACTCCCATAACATGGTATAATTTGCCATTCTTCTGTGGAAAGAGTTATACGTGATTTCCAATGAGACCTATAAAGTGTTTGACAGCTGTTACCATATTCAAAGCCAATTTATTATACTTTGCAAGAATATGAGGCTGATAAACATGTTTATCAGAAAAGCAATATTTATATATATTTTTAATGTGGAAACAGCCCTGTATCCAGAATGTTCATTAACTTTATCAACTGTAAATTAACATTCTCAAAATTTTTCTGAATTCTCTCAAAGTTAATGCATATGATTTATCACTGAGATTCACAGTACATTTCGCTTTTCTTAGCTTTTACACAGGCTTTTCATCTTGGACAGGATTATCTGCCTTTGGGAAACTGTTTAGCTTCAATAGCTGTTAAAAGTTTTCAAAACAAATTCTAATAATTTATCTGAACCCTCATACCATCTCAAATTAATTCTACCCAAATTTTGCATCCAATAATCAAATGATTACAGTATTGTTTCCTGCTCCCCCCCAAACCCCCCCCCCAAATCTCCCATGTAAATTACATACCAAAAAAATGTCTATGCCTTCTTTGATGGTAACTTATTTTATCGTGATCACTTTTCTTTTTCTGCATGTTTGATTGTATTTAAGATTTTAATTACATTAACAAAAAACTAATACAAACTTAAATCAGAAAGAAAAAGGAAAGAAAAAAGAAAAAAATTCAAAGAAAGAAAAAGTTTTAAAAAGAAGAAAAGGGAAATGGAAATAAAAAAAGACATATAAAAAGGTGATTTGCAATTTCATCACAATTATAAACAGATTTGATAGCTCTTTACATGCTGTAAGTTTACAAGCAAATATCTCTTCTACTGTTTTTGAGAACATTTCTTACTTTAAGTCATTCCATTGTTGCTACCATTATTTTTATATTGTCATCTATTTACTTGATTATATCCCTGCCCTTCTTCTTAGATGATTATTCAAGACATCTAACAAAATGCACACACAAGAATAATAAAAGTAAAATCAAAATTGGTTTTTTTAAATATCTGGTGAAAAATCTTTACAGGTTTTCTAAACAGCTGGAGACCAAATGCTAAATTCAGAAGAATGCATCCTATAGTTCTCTCACCTAGAGAGAGAGAGGTATAGTTCCCAGGTCTAGTAGGTCTGATAGTGGAAGCAATTTTAGAAGCATTCTCCCAGTTTGTTAATGGAGGGATAGTGGTCCATAATAGCAACAATCAATACATGCACCATAAATTTTATAAACAAACAAGTGGAATTGAGCATCTTTCAGTAGGAACATCATGTACTTTGAATGGGCTAGCGCCCTGATTCATTTTGCATCAGTTACACCTTCCAGCCATTTTCCTCCTATCAAGCTTAATGAAGAGCACCTTGCAATAATCAAGACAGGATGTAATCACTTATAATCTAAAACTAGTAAGGATCCAAAACATCCTGCCAGGAAATGCTGCTATTTGTTCCTTTTCATTTTGGTTGAAAAACTCTGATGGTTTAATTTTTCATGAAAATTGATAATGAAACAGTATCACATGTGAAAACCTTTAGGGCTTAGGCTAAACCAAAGAGTACATCAGAAGGCAGCAATAAAGACATACATACTTATTTCCAACACAATGCTTCTGGATTCCTGAATTGTTTGATTGTTATGCTTATATCCCACTTCTCTTCAGAAGTTCAAGGCAGAGTAGTGTTGCCTTCTCTCTTTTTCTCCAGGAAAATAGGAAGGGCAGCAACTGCCCCCATCCCATCACCCAGTGAACTTGCATGGCTGAGAATGGACTTGAATCTTGTTTTCCCTAATTCATGCCAATACTTAGCCCCTATGCTACACTTGTGCACTTGCCATTTGAGGCAAAGGCTCGGTTTACATAATTACATAATTTGCATAATTTATCCTGGTGATACCTTTTGACTGGATTTACATTCCTAAGGGACAATAGGAAAGCCTTCTAATTTACAAAAAGATATTTATCAAATGGTTACCCTTTTGCCAAAGGCTGGCACTTTAAATAGCAGTGCTTCTGAATTGTTTTATTTCTAGGCTTTTACAGTTTTTTTTCTAATTTGATGTGCACTTGGGGTGGAAGAAGGCAATGTATCGTAAGCCTTATGAGGCATACCATTGTTTTGTAAAACGTGCTATAAACCCACTCGCATATTTTAACATGATGAACTCACAGTTCATGGCAATCCTAGTTTCAGACTAGCGTGAAATGAAATTGTGTAGCTACAGAGCTTCAGATGAGCTTGGAACATTAGCATTCAACTTCTGTGCATGGTAAAAAAAAAAAACATCCCTAGCACACCTTGTCTTGTATTTCCTCTGGATCCGGTGTAGTGTATTATATGTAATTAAAAAGATATTATTTATTTGCACTACATGGCTGATTTTTCAATTCCATGGTTGGTCTCCTAACCACTTATGTTTGTTTTATTCAATGATGGCTGACACCATTTCAGGTATTTTACATACTTATTTGCTTCTTCCTGCCAACAATTTCATAAGGGTCTTGATTTACTCTATTTTATTCAGTTTGCAGACAGGTAGATAGCACCACAACAGGGCTATCAATGGCTTAATCAGACTTAAGGACGCACAGTTCATGAAAAAAATATTATTATTTTGTTTTATTTTATTTTATTTTTTTGGACTTATATGCTGCCCTCTCTCCCAGAGGGACTCAGGGCAGCTCACAACCTAAAATAACAGTACAACAAACATACAATCACTATAACAGTTAAAAAACAATTAAACCAGAAAAGTCCATTAATAAAAATTTAAAATATAAATTTAAAATTAACAGTAAAAACCAACACCTCACCCCCCC
>AZIM01000606.1:101267-129373 GCA_000516915.1 Ophiophagus hannah
CTACCCCTAGGGGTCACCAGCCGACATTGCCTGGCTGACAGCACCCCAAGGGGGCCCTGCCTGTGGGAGTGCACAGGACACTGGGAAGCCGTTCTTGGCAGCAGAGTTTCCTGTAAATACCCTGGTTCTAAGCCATGAAGGGCTTTATAGGTCAGCACCAGCACCTATAAAGTTGCTGAGGTGGTGAATGTTAACATTCACTTTTCAATTGTATCAGATCATTCAGTTGTTCAAGTATTCAGGTAACTACTAATTGAAAGTCTTATAGATACAGCAGCCCTATCACAACCATCCATCATTGTTCCTCTTCTACACCCCCCGCCCCGCAATAGATGTCCATGACTCAAACATTCAGTTGAGATCATCTGGCTGAAAGTTAGTTTTGCTTCTCTTGCTCCTGAGGAACAAAGAGAGAAAGAGAGAGAAAGAGGAACAAAGAGAGAGTGAGAGAGAAAGAGGAACAAAGAGGGAGTGAGAGAGAAAGAAAACATATTTAGTATCATTATGGTACAGTAATCCACCTGTGCAAAAGGTGATACTTTTATAATGTTTCACAGTTCATGCTTGATGTTCCTTTGCACACATGAATTTGAAGGATGCAGTTGCTTAAACCTGAGGACATTTAGTATACAGTACTTTCTGGAATGAACTGGAATGATCAACAACTAGGGGCTACATATCTGATTACTATGACTTCCATAATTGGCTTTGCCGTTTTTGTGGTAAATGGCATCATTAGGGGGTATAAGATCCAAAGGAAAGAATGTGCGGTGGCATCATATAGTTGTCTAACTTCCCAAGGGCGATTTATTCAAACAGTATTTTTTTTCTCTGAGTTCTTGCACAGCTATGCAGCCAGTACAACAACTTCAGTTCTCCCAGGTGACCACCATCAAATAATCTTCTCCACACAGACATATCAACCTGCAAGATGGCCTTTTATTCTTGTGAAAAATTTTTGTTTGCAAACCATATTTTTTGTCATATTTATGGGGGACCCAACAATGATGAAGTGTGCATTGTAACATCAAAACACAAACCCTTTTTGATACAAAAGACTTTGTATCTGACACAAAAACACAAACATGATGACACACATCTCAATATTTACCCTGCTTGTTCATCATTTCAAAGACCAATTTATTAATATTCTCCTCTACTTTTTCCCCCTTTTGACTAATACATACTTGTATAATACTCAATTTCATAGATTATAATAATATTAACTGAAAGAAAATTACACTGATTTTTCTTACTTTTTTTAATAATAGGAGACAGTCCATTTTACTCAACTCATCATATTGCATAATAGTATGATAATTGTTTGCTGAAATGGACATGCAATTTTTCAGTGGGATGAGATTTTTCTAATATTTTATTTCACATGCTGTTTTAGACAAAAACATTCATACCATGGACTGACTGACATTCTATTGCATTTAATGTGGGCTGTTGCTCCTTTCCACTATATCTCCAGTTTATTGTTATATATAGTGTCAACTGACATATTTTTAAAAAACCTAACACAAGTTGACATATACAAAATGTTTTGAAATCAAAACATTACAGTCTTATATGAGTTATTCAGTTGGACCCCTTCTAAAAATGTTTTGGAATGTTTCTTTCTAAAGCTGTCACAAAATTTTACTTTAAAGTAAAGATTTGCTGTATTTTAACTACAGTTTGCTCTGTGCAAATATAATGCTGAACATGATTTGTTCAGAAATCATAATTTGCAAATCATGTAAATCAAGCCATTCTGATTTCTTGACATCCCTGAAAGCCAAACTTCATTATAAAATTATGAAATTCTACAGCTGGAGAGTTTATGATATTTATGACATGCTTAAAGCATTTTAAAAATCAATTACTATAGGTTACATAGCTGTTAAAAGTCATAGTGATCCCTGATTCTGATTTTCAGGGATCAGAAAATCACTGAGTAACTTTAGGTTAGCCAAAACTACCATATCAGCATGTTGTATGGATGAAAATTAGAGACATGATGTCTATATTTGAGTTCCTTGTTGTACAGCAGCCAGAGTCACTTGTTATGAGATGGGTGGCTTCATAAATTAGATAAATAAATAAAATATAAATAGTATAATAACTAGAATAATAGATCATATGGCACATTTTGCCAACCAAGGGCAATGTTTTGCTTCCATCATTACAATGGATTTTTTCCCATTTTATTACTAATTACAGGTTTATGTATTTTATTGTTGAATTCTCTAGGCCAAAGGTTGTAATAATGATTCATTTTGATTAATTCCATAATTAATCTTTATGCATATGTTCTCTGAACTTCTATTTTACAAGACTTTCATTTAATACAGCAAAAAAAGTCAGTTTTATAGTCTCCTGCTACAAAATCAGTGTGTAATGTGCTACCAACCCAGACTATCAGTTGATTTCCATAGCAGGGATTCCCCCGCCTGTCCCCCCAATGCTGAAATAAGCATCATTTTCAATCTGAGAAGTAAAAGAGCAGAACAGCAGTAGAAGTGCAATAATTCTTCCAGATCATATAATCTACAATTCATAATTGGTGAAATGCCAGCTTTTCAAACTGTGGCATTTGCTGCTCCCTGTCATTTCCATTCATACTGGAGCAGATGAAAACATTTCAAAAGAGCAGGAACATTTTTTGGCCACAAATAATTATGCAGACTTCACATCAGCTTGCCTAAAGCTGACTCAAGCTGTTGAAGGTGCTTTGTAGGGCTGATTCATTTTTCAGGCTGACTTCTTACATGCAGTACTTATGCAGAATATTGTTGTCTTGCCCCAGATGAGAAGAATAAGAACATCTGTAACTCTAAGCCAGTTTTTCCCCAGGTGGATAATAATATCTGTCATCTGGATACGGCTAGGAAGTATGAGAATATGTAATATGTCATATTTAGAGGATGTTGATTTAAGAGATTGGGGCAGAGAGAACATATGCTGATGCAAACTTTTCCCTGCGCAGTTGGCATCCTTTTTGCTGAATCATGGAAGAAGAGTGTGCCAAGAAAGCCTCCAATCAGCCAATAGGAAAGGGCTAATACCAACAACCTTTCATTTGGAAACCAAAAATGAAACTTTTGAAACTCTTCTCATATAGCCTGCTTGCAAGCCACATTANACAACTCATATCTCTCACTAGGAATGTAAGAAAGACACATTTATTATTTTTATTTATTTATTTCATTACATTTGTTTGCCACCCATCCCACCGCAAGGTGACAAATCCTGCCGATTTCAGTATAATTTTTCTTCCTATGTTTTTGTTTGCTTGCCTGTTTTAGAAATAGACAATTTCATAACTGTTTTGCTTGGCAACACATATAAACTTTGGACTTATCTTTCTGTCATCGATGAAACCGGTAGTGTAATTGCCTTAAAAATGCAAATCAGTCAGCTTTTCTGGCTGATACATACAAAATGATATGAGCTTTACAGATGTAAATGCCAGTGTTATTCACAATTCTCTGAAGAACATCAACTTTTCAGACACCTTCTGTTGTCCCTTTCACCACCACCCCATCACATTGTTTTGATCTGGGCAAAACAAACCCCAGCTGAATTTCATTTGAATTTACTACAAAGTTTGGGCAAAGTTTGGTAGGAATAGAATTTGCTTCAACAGAATCCATGGTGGATTTCATTTGTAGTCTTGTAGAGCACCAGATTAGGCTGATCTATTGCAAAGCAGTAGACTCTGGGTTGTTGTATATTAATCATCTTAAACAGATTTAAACTTCACTCTGCAATCAGTTTTATCTGAAAGACAGTGGTTGGCTTAAGAAATTACCTGGTGAGTGTAAGCATTGATCTTAACCACAATGATATCCAAATGATGAAACGTGTCATGATGCTACAGAGCAAGCTCTACCATTTGTACTTGCATCATAGGCCACACCTAAATGGCAGAGTTTATGTTGCAATGCACTTCATGCCATGTGTTTCCTTACTTCTGACTCCAAGAACACCCAAACCAATGAGTTGGGTACCTCAAAACAAGTCCAGCACTCTCTCAAAAGCCTCAGTCTTTTAATATAGTAACGAACAACCAAAAATAATCTATGTTTTGGTTTACAAATTAGAATTTGGTCTGTCAGTATTTGAAATCAGTGAAATGCAGAAATCAGAGTAAGCAATACCAGAGAGAGAACATCCACACCTATTTCCAAGCTTGTTTTCCCAGAGGAAAAATGGAGGAACATCAATTGTAACTTGTGTAAGGCACTCAGCCCCTGTGAATAGAAGCTACCTTAATAATATTCTTAATCTTTCAGAAAGATGAAAAATAAGTTACTCAGCTTTCAAATAAAAACCTCAAGAGAGGGAAATGGGTTCATTTAAATATGTCTTCATCCTTGAAATATACAAAGAGATAGAAATATGGCACAATCCTGAAATTAGAAACACTAAATAAAAACATTTCCAGGTTCATTGGAGTCCCCAAGTGCATAATTTGTGGAAGATGTGCTAGAAAAACTAAGGTGAGCTTTAAAATCAAGACTCTGAATAAATAAAAAGGAAAACAAGAAATATGTGTGTGTGTGTGTGTGTGTGTGTGTGTGTGTGTAAAGTGATTGCTAGCATATCCCCAGAGAGAATGTAAAAGGAATGCTACTAAAATCCAAACTGTAGAATTAAAAATGTCCAGTTTTGTATAGACAGCTGACCTGCTAGTTACTTGCGAGATCTTTCTGTCTGGAAAAAAAGGATATGTTTTTCTCTATCTGCCAACAAGCATCCATAATATTTAACTTTAGTTAGGGAGGAAGAAGAGGCCCAGCAGTGGGATACCAATTTATTTTGTAGTCTACAAAATGTACAAATCTGAAGGAGAGTCTTATTTCCCACAAGCAAGTGACTAATTATTAGCACTGATTTTTGGGAATCAATAACCACATTGAAATGTGCCATCTCAGCAATATGGGATTATCTCAGTTCTTAATTTGTTCTCACTGAAATCAATACACAAAATCTGTGCAGTAAAATGTTGGCTGTTTCTGGTTTGTTCAGGATTTTCAATTAATTGTGTCTATATTACTGGGTCAAAACTTTTGACATTTATTTCATGTATTAATCTAATTTATATGGTCACCCATCTATCCAAGAAATTCTGGGTGGCAAACCAAAACAGAGAATTGCATTAAAACAAAAACCAATGTATCAAGGTTCAATAAAAAGATGAACAATTGGAGACATATATCCATGCTAGAGCTCCCAAATTAATATCCTGTCCTCAGTACCTGAAAAAGAACTAGATCTTCCTGGCCTGGTGAAAGGCCAATAGAATAGGTCTATGTCAAGACTGGCTCGCACTTTCAACTACATTTTGTTTTGCTCTTAGCTGGACAATAACAGGGAAAGGGGGTGGGTGGAATGGGAAAAATGGTATTCAACCATCTATCGGCTTCCATGAGACATTGCTGGCATCTCAAGGTCACACCAAGCAGGCGTGGCTGGCTATTTCCCATAACAAAATGAATTGAAGTGATTGGTGGATGTATTGGACTGTGGCCATAGGGAAAAGGGGGAAATAACTATGCTTGCTTTTGCACAGGAAATCTAGAGCTGGTTTCACTTCTTCTGTGCCAATGTGGTTTATTCAGTAAAGTTTATACTCTTGGTAAAATAACATCCCAGGAGTTTCTTTTTCTGGATTTCTCCAACTAGACAGCTGAAAGGCTGACCATATTTCAGCAGGGAGGCTCTTCTACATAGAAAGTATCATAACAGATTAAACATATTAATGGGGATCCACTAGACAATATTGTTGGTATCTGGAGAATGTCCATTCTAGCAGATCTGGCAAGGTGGGCAGAAATCAGTGTAGAGAGGCATTCTCATAAGTAATGTGATCCCATTTCATGTATATCTTTAAAAGTGTCAACCAGCACCTCAATTTGAACCCAGAAGCTTAGTGGGAGGCAGGACAGTCTCAAATCTCAAGTTCTGCTGTATTCTGGTCCAGCTGAAACTTCCAAATGTTCTTCAAGGGTGGCGCCATGTAAAGTGCATTTCAGTAGTCCAATTGGGAAGAGACTGAGGTATGAGTAGTTGTAAGTAATACCTCCTGATCCAGCAATTGGTTTGACTGGTGCACAATATGTATTTATGCAATAGGTCCCTGGACCCTGCTCCTCAATACCAGCTTTCCTTTGTATAAATTCATTTCAGAGAGCACAAGAATTCTGCTGAAACTTTGAAGTAGAGAGAAGAAAGGGTACTTATCATCCTCAGTATCTCCTCTTTCTAAGCAGAAGTGCTTATAGCATGGCTGAGCATGCCCTTTTCCCTTTCCATCAAGACTCCTTATTTAGGAAATGATGAGCTGACATGTCACAATGCATATTACTGTGCATGTCAATTCATGGACCTAGGTGTTAGCACAGGGAGATAAGAGGAAGACAAATGGGATTTTTGTTTGTTTGTTATAATGTCATGATATCAGTCCCATGGTTTATATACTTGCATCTGATGCAGGGACCCAAATAGGAAAGCTTGGGTCAAAGTATTCATTTATTCAACAAGAATATTCAGCTGTCCATAACAAAAAAACTCAAAAGCATAAGAAACCTTAACAAAAGTATGTACACACACACACACACATACACACACACACACCCCTCCATTATGATCCTGGCTTCAGTCTTTGCAGAAAAAGTTAGGTCTTCATGGTCTTCTAGAAGGCCAACAATCTTCAGGAGATTGTTCCATAAGGCAGATGCCATAACATAAAAGCCATGCTTCCAACATCCCAATAGGTGACATGCTTCACTAAAGAGAACCACAGAGTGCCTACTTTGCTGGATCTGGTGCAGCAGGCAGAAACCATCAGGGCCAGTTGGTCTTGCAAGAATGTTGACATTAATGCTGTGCCATTGCAACCCAAGCTTTTCATTCTTACAGATTGTAGTGAAGGCACTGGGATGGCTGCCTGACCATTTATTAGGAAGAGAAAATGAAGGGTAGAGAAGCAAATTCCATTTTCTTTGTCTTACAAGGCAATCAACATATAACACCTTTGAAATAATTCTTAAAAAAAAAAGATTTTAAAACAACAACAAATTCTATTCTTTACAGGCTTAGGAAGTAAACTGGAGTGAAATGTTTGGAATTTGCCTGAAGAATTGCAGTTTTAACCTGTTATTTTTTTCTCCTTCATATTTGGAATTGTTAATCCCCAACAATAAATCCATTGTGCCTATGACACAGTTAGGCTGCTGTCGTTTTTTCCATAAATAGATTGTTCTTGTGTGTAAAGGGTACGTGTAAAAAAGGTATTGTAGAAGAAGAAAAAGATGAAGAATATAGCCAACAGTTGGGTGTTATTTTAGCCTAGCTAAAGGTAAGTTCCTGTCTTATCACTTCTAATGAGGAGGCAATAATTGAAATATCAGTGCATTTTTCTATGTATACCTGATCAGTATTTCAACTTTATGAAAAGCCACAATAGTTTATTAAGTTCTGCTTCAATACCTACCAAATTCTTGAGATTTGATTTTGGCAAAAAAGCTTAACATATAATTTAATCTCTCCATGTAGAATGAGTGAAAGTACATCCACTGGGGATTTGGGGGTTTTGTGTGACTGATATCTTGTTTTGCCCAGTATTGTTTCCTTTTTTATACAAGAAGCAAGCCTGCCTGCATAACTGCAGTACTGTTGGTTGCTATTCAGATGTATATAACTCATATACATATATCAGTTCTGGTCCAGCATTAATCATTCAAATGGAAAGACAGAGCTGATCTTCTTCCTCTCCTGATCCTTCAAGGTTGATGGGAAAAAGATGAACACAGATTGTAATTGTGTTGACGGCCCCTGACAAACTTGTGAAATCTGTATAGTTATAGACCATTCAGATCTTCTAGCTCAATTCAAGAAATCTGAGGATAAAGGCAGAAAATTAGATTTATGATCATGAAGAGGATTATATTGAAATCATTGACCCTCCTTAGTAAAAACCATCTAGGTTTCAACTGCTCAGCCAATGCCTGGAATGGTTCATTGTACAATCATTTGGTAGATGTTTTCAACCAATAGTGCAACTTGCAAAGACTAAAGCATATACTGTATTTGCTTAGGATTGTATTTCTTAATCCATTTTAATCTGCAAAATAAATTGAGTAGCTTGATATGTCAATATGTGCTCTGCATGATTTTGATTATCTAGGTATACGTCATTAGTGAGATTTACTTTTGAGTTAAATATTCATATGAATACATTGCTAATTTAGGAAGTTTCATTTCTGCATGATCATTATATCTATTCTCCCTCCCTCCCTCCCTCCATCTAAAAATCTAGCTTTAGTTTCATAAATGAAAACATATAAGTGGATTTCAGGAATATATGAATGGAGTTCCACTCATGAAATCCTTAATGGGAGGGGTAGGGTGGAGTGGGGATTAAATAAGCCAAAAATTATTCATTGGCATCTCTGAACATTCTAGAAAGCTGGACCATACTTTACTAACTCATGGGAGTTTCAGGAAAAGAGCATTGTTAAAAATTATTGCTTCCCCCTTCAACTTGCAGATCTTCCATTTCCAATAGTACTCTGATGCTCCAACAAGTAAAAAAGTGTCAGTTCTTAAATATAATTATTTGCTTTTCCTATGAACTGCTGTTGTCCCCCATCCCTATTTCCCCCCCCAGGAGAAAGATGTGTTGGAAGCCACACAGCTGGAAATATAGAGAACTAGAATGTGAGCAGTTTGTGTGGTGTTGCATAGCTTATTTTCTTTCTCTGTCCTCTCAACTTTTCTCACTTTCTCTCATTTGTTCATACATACAAATACATCATATGTGGAACAGAAGAATTACATCATATATTTTTTAGTTGGGGTAGAATCAAGAACAAGACTTCATTGGATGAAATTAGATCAAGGTCATCATCTTCCTCATGGCAACATTATTGTCATAACGTACCATTAGCATAAAGAGTGCTTGAGGCACAGTGTTGGAGTAAGAAAGCAGAATATAGACCCATGAACTGTTACTGCATAAAGAACTCCATGCTAATGAATGACATTACTTTCCTTCCCATAACTTTTCTGATTAATCAAATCAAAGAAATGCCATATATATATATTAAATGTGTGTTATATTATAATCATTTTGAACTGTTTTATGATTGTTCACCACCCAGTCATTTGCTTGAGATAGGTGGCTATAGAAATTGAATACACAAATAATACCTATGAAGAATTTTTCTTGGTTGCCGCATGTATAAATTAAATTGTGATTTGTTTTTAACTGTTTTATATTTGTTTGCCATCCAGAATTACTTGCTTGAGATGGACAGCTATGGATATTGAATAAATAAACCTGTTGGTAACTGCCTAGGATGGTTTACACACAGAAACAGACACAGACACAGACACAGACACNACACAGACACAGACACAGACACAGACACCCCTGGTAGTTGAATACAATTATTTCTTCCCAAACAGCACAATTTTCCTGAATGCAGACTCAGCTAAGCATCCCAGTCCACAATCTTTTCATGGTTGAAGTCATGCACAGTAGTGCACATTGGACAAAGCAACAAATTTGCATTGAAGGCTACATTATACAGGAGACCGGAGCAAGAAATTAAAGAAATGTATGCTGTGGAGTCTCTCACACCACAAAATAGCAATATATTATAAATTTGCAGAGATTATGCTCAAAGATATCTGAGAGCTACAAGAAATGGAATTGAAGGTCACCTGCCTTCCAATTGCTGTAAGGTGCTCACTCCTGATTTGGAAACTAGAGAATTTGATTTCCTTAAATCAAACTCAACTCCTGGTGATACATAAGCATTTTCAGGTAGATCTCTTCTCAATATTATGGGAATGGTTTGGCACTCTGCAGTATAGCTTATAGAGAAATCTATGTTTAATTCATACCCCTGGTGATCTTCCATTCAGGCAATAATGAAGTCCAACCATACTTAACTT
Organism: Ophiophagus hannah; assembly: GCA_000516915.1. Lineage (NCBI taxonomy): Eukaryota > Metazoa > Chordata > Lepidosauria > Squamata > Elapidae > Ophiophagus > Ophiophagus hannah. The sequence continues at coordinate 111,222 of AZIM01000606.1, forward strand.
TCTTAAGAGCAGCTAAGTGCTGCCACTTACCTCAGTTAAAATGACAATAATTGAACAAAAACATTTTTTTCTGCACTGAACACTTCTTGATTAACAGTAGGTATGTTTTACTTATCCAACAAAATACCTACTTGGAAACTATTGTATATATACAGATGGAAATATTTTTTTCTCCTTTTGGTTTATTGAAGGAAAATGTGGAGCAGCTACATTTGCTTGCAGAGGTATTTTTCACCTAATTTCCCATGAAATCATACTGTTCACACTTCTTTTTAAAAATGTAGATTTTTTTTGCACACTTTGGAAAAAAGTAAGAATGAGGCAACTTTCAAATACTGCTGTTGCTGTTCTCTAATTATTAATACATGGTGCTAGGTGAGGGATATAACAAGAATGAAGTTCCTCCTTGTCAAACCAGCTGGGCCTAGCAATTAACACTGCTGACTTTCTGTCATCCAACCAGTTCACAACCTAAAAACACTAAGATAAACATAGAGGGATGAGCTTGCAAACATGATTCACAAATAAGGTCTAGAAAAGGTCTTGAGAGCAGCAAAAATGAATATTTCACTCACCTTTTTCTAAAAAAAAAGAAGGAAAAGGAAACTAGCAGTCTGACCTTCTGGTTTGAAGATTCTCAGTCAGAAGGATTAACAAACAGTTAAGATAGGTGACAAAGGTTTTTCTGATGTGTCAGTCATTTTGATCTGTGCTATTTGCTGTAAACCTTTAATTCTGGAACAAGGTAAGCAAGCTGTGGCAGCTGCCTCTGGAGGGAGGTGTGTAGTCTACAGATGTCAGGTTCTAAGGCAAAGCGGATGCTGCAAAAATGCTGTCTCAGAAGTGAGAGAAATAAATCCCACAGGTCTCCATACAGCTGGAGGCCATACACATGGAAGCAGGCTTTCTGAGTACGGTCTATGACTCAGGCGGATGGGGAATCAAGCAAGCTCAGTATTGATGCATGTATGTACCCTTTGAGAGAGGAGAGGGAAATGAAATGAAATTCTCCCATGCTCAGGAGAGGGAATAAGCTGAAATACTCCGGTGTCTGGAACAGTCCCTTGGGCTCTATCAAATTTTGAAGTCTCTCCCCCTGAGAGGGGCCTCAAGAGAGAAAAATCACTGTCAGAAAGAGAAAAGACCAGGAAAAATCCATAGAGGCCTGAAAAAGGAGGAACAGTGCAGGTGCTGTGGGAGAGATTGGAAAAGATACCGGAACTATACAGGGCCAAAGAAAAAAGTGAAAGAAATCTTACTCATCTTGCTCACTCTAATCTTTTTTGGGGGGGAAGGTGAGGAAGCATGGGTCTGAGCATGCCTCAATTTCCCAAAGTTACCATTTGTGCTTCAAAAAAGAAAAATGAGAGAAATCTCTAACATTAGAGGGTCTTATGTGAGAGGAGAGCTAGGAGTAGTAAAGGGAATTCTTTATGTTCCTCTCTCCAAATGTTTTCTTTGATCTACTGCTTGGAAGGTTCACAGTATTTGTTTGTCATGGAAACAACACAGCACTCAAAAGGATATTTGAATCAAACACAGTAAGCATAGCAAGGATTCAAATGCACCATGATACATTGGAAGGAGATTGTGGTGAGGAGGTTGCATAGAAGAATCTGGCTTAGCATTGGGTGAGATCCTGACTTTAAATTTCTGGTTTTCCCTTTGCAATTGGTGCAGGCAAGAAAGTGTTTCTCCAATATCTGTAAATAGGAATTTTACCACATTAAATCTGAAGGCACAGTTTACTCTTACTTATGCTGTTCTCTGGATGGTTCCTTAAAACCATGAACTGATATTTTCTTTACAATGGCAGAACTAGGCTAATAAGATGCCCTGTGTCTTAACCTTTTATGGATACAGGTAATGATTGGGCATCAGTTATTCCTAAGAATGAACCAAACAAGCTAAATCATAAGTCTTCCTTTCTGAGATCCCAGCTACACATTGGAAGAAAAATGAAGTCTGAAATCAACCGGGTTACTCTGCCCCATTGGGTATAAATTGATAGAGCAATTCAATATGGTAGCTTAGTTTTCAGGGTACATTTCTCACGCCATTAACGAATATTTGTTTTTAATCACCTTATATTGATGCTATAAGCCACAGTATGTATTAATATATTGCAGGCAAGAAAGCAAACTGATGGATCATGAAAAAATTAACCAAGAGTTCTCACTCGAGGCACAAATGACCAGGATCACATTATTCAAGTTCAGGTATTGTACATTATGCAAAGACATAGCTCTCTGGAAAAGGTTCTAATTCTGGGAAAGATGGAAGGAAAAAAAAGAAGAAAAATATAATCAGCAATGAGGTGAGTGGACTCAGTGGTGATGGGTGCACTGTTGGAAGACCTGAGGTTAGAAACAGATCAACACAGAGAAAATCTATCTATGTGATTGCTAAGAGTTGACCATTAGTTAATCAAATCACTCAGGAAACAATGTAAGCATATAGCCAGAGAAATCTCTTTAAAGTTTAAATGCAACACAGTCTTTCTCCAACAGTGATCATCCAGTTGGGAATTGTTAAATGTATATTATAAATGGGAGATTTTCCCCCCTCATAAAATGTATTTCCAAACAATACAAATATGAATCAACTGTAGCAAAAATATGTTTTTACAATTGTTTGATACGATTCTCAGCATTGTGACTATTATTATTTTATATGGCAATCCAAAACCATTATGTATGGTAGAATCTGTCCCTTCATCCACTCATATATCACAACAAGGTTTTGAAGAAGACACTGTACTTATGAATTGCATAACCATCATGTGTGCATGGAAGGTTTCTATATATTCAAAATTACATGAGTGATGGCTTCAAATCTATCAAAAAATATACCTTTTTAAGATAGCAATTTCACAATTGAACTCTATAACACAACAGTAGTGACCAATTTGACAGACAAATCAGAACATAATTTTGTATTTTTGACAGTGTTTTCACTTTTACCTTATGATCCATTATGATTCTTTTCTAAATAATACCCTTATTCAGAGCTTACAATATTCTTAGTTGTTAATGGGATATTGTAAAATTCATTGGCCACATTTTTAAAAAAATAATAATGAAACCCTACTGAAATTAATGAGGTATTACCTGGTTGGAGCTAATACATCCAGTTTGTAAATTCTACCTTTGAATTTGGCTTCCAGTTCCTTCATAGATATTTTTGACCTTTATTCATAACTTACATGTGTATACTGCATATTCATGATTTTGTATGACAGTGTTTAAGGCTGCTTTGAATATGGCTAGAGCACGTGACATGCAGTATGAAGCGTTTGGGGCATTTTTGGATGCTGCTGCAGTTATTATATTATTATTATCCTTGAAATGGTGATATTGTTTGGTGGGTGGCATTCTTACTTACAAGACCGATGCATCAGAATCTCATTTTAATGTGTGCCATTGTGTATACAGGAGAATGACAATAACAGCTAGCTTACCTCATGTGTTAGGTATCACTGAATCAGGTTCAGCCTCCAGTGATTGCATGGGCAAATGCAAATTATTTTAATGTATCTCTAGTAATACCTTGCAACCCTTCCAAAACATTCCCATATTCTCTTTGATGTCATCTATCTAGCTTATCTGTAGTCTTTATCTACCTATTCATAGCCTTTCTCTCAAACACAGTAATTTTTTTCTTTAGTTATGTTCTTTGATGTGAACAGTTATGTTCTTTGATGTGAACATCAAATGCTTAAATTCTGTTTGCTGATTATCACCTCAATAAAACAATCATTATTTTATCCAACATTGGTTCTTGATGCAGTGGGTTTAAGTCAATTTTGTCAGAAATTTAACCCAATATAAATTGGTTTCACCTTGATCCTTATCTATCAAATATACTGACCATATTTATAACTGAGACTATAGAGCTTACTGTGTAAAAGTTAAGACATTTCAGTGCTGTGTTTTTTGGGATATGACTAGAGTATTTTACCTGACTGGTGAACCCTTATAAACACTTTACTAGTAAGCAGAATGTCCATCCTCAGCTTTCATAATAAGGTGCCTTTCTTTAGCTACTTATGTTTGAAATCATTCCTAATTTCTACCCAGGCATTATGTTGATGCAGATAAGAGTGATAGGACTCACGTTTCACCCACAGCAACTTAATATGCACAGGCCCTACCACTACAACCCTTAATTTCCCTGCAGTAAGCAAAATACAGAAAAGTGCAAGATGAACCCTTTTTAAGAATTCAGAACATTACTAAAGCATGGTACCTCCCTTATTTATTTATTTAGTGTTTATTTGCTTATTTACTATTTTGTATGCTGCCCATTCCTGAAGGCTCTAGACAGCTAAGCATGAATCATTCCCCCCCCAACTCCAAATACATATAAATCAGGGTTAATTAATGAATTATCCCAGTGGTTTTACATATTTTGAAATAAATTGGCACAGGATCCCTGAGGCACACCACAAAACCGAGATCTCCAAGTAAATCTCATTTCACACCACAACCAACTGGAATTGCCCCCCCAGTAAGGAGGAGAACCTCTTTAAATAATATTCCAGTCGCTTGAAAGTGACCCAGAACGATGGCCAGGATGGTAGTTTTGAAAGCCACCAGGAGATCAAGGAGGACCAGGATGGTTGTACTCTCCCAATTTCTCTCTCCACAAAAGTAATCAACAGCATATCCAACAGTATCTAGGATTGTTGGATCATGTAAGACTTCTTGAGCAAGAGATATAACATAGCTTCCTTCAGACAAAAAGGAAATGCCTCCTTATCCTACGAAACATTTGAATGTAATCTCCAGTCACCTCAGTAGAGCCCTTGAGGACTATGAGAACAAAAGAACCAAAATGGGGAGTAGAACTTAGACTTCCCAGCGATTCACAGATTCAAGATGGAGCCTCATCATCTCCATGGATAATGTCAATATCCAGCTACTCCCAAATGTAAATAAAAATTCAGGGTGAGGCTTACCTGCACAGCTCCATCCTGCTCATTTATTATATTATATTCTACTCAGCCATAACTTCTATATATAGAAGTGTGTTTATATTAGAGGTTTCATTTTACTTGTTGATTACATCATCAAAAAGTAACTGTTAAAGTGCAAAGACTAGTAAGTAATTAACTAAAAAGCTATACTGAGCTACTCAAAAAAGCTACTTTAATCTTCCATGAGAAAATTCATATTGCCTAATTCTCTAAATTGTGGCAGGATATCTAAAAGACCATAGACTTTTCAATGTCAGAAAAGACAATCTGCTGTCAGAGGCGTTTTCATTTTAATGAAACCTAAGCAGCCAGTGGGTTTCTAAAAGTAGAATTGAAGAAAGGAACATTACAAAGCAAACTCAAGGAAGTCTTGGAATCACACGATTAAAGACATAGTTACTTCCTCCTTATCCAGAAAAAAATAGAAAAATAAGTTATGCCATCCTAGAGCTATCATCACTTTGTAGAGCAGTTAGAGAACATAGGAAGCAGAGGAACTACCACACCTCACCCAAGGTAGAAGAAAGGGGACTGATACTGCAAACTGCTCAGCTACTGTAATAATTCAATAGGATGATTCAAGGCTTATGTAAGCCAAAAACCTACCACAAGAAGTTTCTTTGTCTGTTTCTGAACGATCCTACTACTCTGGTTGTGCCTCCCTCAAATTAAATGTTATTCACTGTAAAATTAATCACCTTGAAAAAAAATCACTTATGAGAAGCATGTACTCTAATATTAACTCAGAGCGGGGAAAGGCTGAGTTTTCATTATGAGAAATTTGGGAAACACTACTATAAGATGGACTACAGCAATGAAGAAATTGATACTACCTCTCCTGATGTATCTATTTTAATTTAGTGGCAGATGTTGCAAATTATATGTTCATTCAAACAGCTGCCATTTTTTACCTCTTGTATACAGAAATTATTTCTTTATTCTGCCAGATTAAATCTGGAAAAAATATATATAATATAGGAAAGGTCTAGCCAATATGTTTCTGACTAAGATGAAATCTCTTCCTTTTCTATATGGAAAAGTCAAGTGAATTAGATTGAATCTGAAGGATACAATAGAAGTGGGACAATCCACTCTACTAAACAGGAAGTAGTAGATAAAGAAAATATGTCACATTCAACATTGTTTTCCTTGTTATTCCCAGCTCCAAGCATCTGATTAAGATGATTCATCATAAAGATAATTACTTGTCATTTCAGCAAATATTTGTAATGTGAGGATTCCAGACGTTGTTTAGATGTGCTTTTATAGGTCTACTTTGCAACAACATAATGTGAATATCTTATATTGTTGCAACTGCATTGGTGCATCATATTGAGTTGACCAACTTAGCAATAAAATTTACAGCATGTGCTTTCTGGTCATTTCTGGTAATTCCACCTGAGATGTTTAGATAATAAAGTATACCATTCTTCCCCACTTACATTTTTCAGAATAAAATACCCATCCACCCTGCCCTGTCTAGGATCATTTGAATTAAAAACTATAGCATCCTGAAAAGTAAATTTGAGAAAATTTACTTTGTTCCTTATGTGAAAATATATGGAAATCCCATTATATCAAATCATGTTTACTTTAATCGGGATATAATTGATGAGAGATCTCTCATTGATATACTTGCCAATCCAAATAAAAATAAGACAATATAAGCCATTGCATAGCTTAACATGTAATACATTTTCTGTAAACAAAAGGTATCCTATTCATTTCCATTGCAGAAAGAAACTATACGCTGTTCCCTTAAGTGAAAGAAAAAAAATATCTGGCTTTTTAAAAAGGCAGAATGACTACACAATGGAAGCATGTTATCAGTCAGAAATGTTTAAGAGGGGGGAAGATTATAACTTTAAATAAGTAGCAATTTAATGCTTGCTTCATTACCTTTCCAGGATAGAAAGATTAGAAGTGGCTTGCAGAAATATGGCATTCACTAGTAGGTTTTTTTTTAAAGAAATCAGCTAAATGTTATTAATCTTGAATGTTATCTGTCAGTTGGATAATTCTAGTGTCCCCTTATGAAAGAAATAAAATACCTTGGCTTGAATAAAATAGGAGAAAATTACTCTGCCCCCATTCAATTAACCAATAGCCTCTAAACTTATGAACAGAACTAATTATGTAATGCCACAACCAACCAAATAGAATCAGTTCTTCCTTAAGTATGCCCTCTATAGACTCATTGCAACTCTGATATATTTTGAGGAAATTGTAAGCATGTTGGCATTGCTTGGTTAACTTAAAATATTGTTACTATTACTGCACCACGGACTTTATTGAGCAATGAAAAATATACACAAAGGGACAAACTTTCCTTGGGGATGGAAGAGTACTTTTTTCCTCAAAATTTGACTTTCTTCAATTGAAGAACCCCATTTCAAATGAGAAAAGGGCACTTATTTCTACAGTAACTGTGTACATTTTGAGTATATCGATATTCAGCCATTGTTGTCATTACGCTTCCAAGTTGCTCGGAGATCTAAAATATTTCATATTTGGGGAATGATCAAGATAATTAAGTTGTTCTTTCAGATTCTATTTCTCCATAAAGTTCAGCTAGCTTCTTGAACTCTGGTCCCCAGTCACCAAGATAATTATAATCCTGGTCAGAATGTGTAGTAGCTGAATCCAAAGAGCTGATAGATCCGGCTTCTGACCTTTGACCTTCATATGCATATGTCTGTAGAGAATCATATGGGGGCACACTCAGATCAAGGTCTGCTTCAGCCAGCCTTTGCTTAATAAATTCATGAACATCTATGTTGTCAAGATGAGATGAAGTGGGATGCTTGGTTGCGAGCTTCACCTCAGGCCGAACATCCCTCCGGAATTTCAATTCTTCAGCAGCAGATGGGTTCCTCAGAGCAGTAATGTCAAAAGCTTCAGTATCCTCCTCACCTCCACCCTCATCATCATAAGTGACAACATTTTCCCGGACATCCTCCTCTGAAATGACCAGAGGCTCCTTTTTGCTGCGTTTTAATGTGATGAACAGGACCACTATTGCTGATGAGAAAAATTTAGAATAGGATATTAGTAGGGCTGCCAACTGGTAACTCATTCTAGTTGACTGATTAGCTGCATTTTGGCAGAGTTATCTAACGTTATATTTATTTTAGCTGTTTTCTTTTCTTTTCTTTTTTTGGCAGAGTTATCTATTATTTTATCCATTAACTAGGCTGAAATTAATCTGTGCCTTACTAGTACATCAATGTAACTTGCTCTTTGAGATAATTATAACTCCAAGATAAAATAATATTTTCCTATCAGCTAATATGATCACAAAATAGCCAGGTATGTTCTGGAATTAGATACTCAATTTCTGGACCAGAGTTGGACTATTTAAGCCATAATAATAAATACAGTAAAGAAAAGATGCTATAATATTTCTCAAGAAAAAAAGGTAATAATTTTCTTTCACTCATTACAGTAGTACAAGAAGACCCAGAGATATAAAAAACAACAACCCTCCTATTGATTAAATAATCCCCGTCAACAAATGTAGAAATGTCTTGATTTATGAACGTACTAAGATGATTACATTACTAGAAATTAAAGTTTGTGGCTGACAGGAAAAATGAACTCAAGATTTATGCTTGCATTTTGCCAAAAAAATCCTTGTAATAGATAGTATATGCATCTATATTGCATAGATATAGATGCATATACTATCTATTACAAGGAATTTTTTCTTGCACACACATACATATCTGCAGCATTTGCCTCTAATCATCCTAATAACGTGTGAGTTTTGCATTAATAGCTTGATAACTGTTCACATTATGGAAAAGCTGCAACTTCACAACCTTAAACATTTAGTAAACTATTATTATTAGTCAATAATAATAATACGAGTACCCTCAAATCCCAAAACTGGAAAGCAAGCATGGCAGGCCTCTTAGACCAATTCTTCTCACTCTTAGCCACTTTAAGATGTGTGGACTTCAATACCCAGAATTCCCCAGCCAGCAAGTTTATACATCTTAATGTGGCTAAGATTAAGAAACAGTGCTTTAGACTTTATGGGGGCTATACATCCCAAATTCCCACCTTAGCACCTATATTGAGCACAATAGGAGAAAAGGGTTTCAGTGTCACAGGAGACTATGAAAAACACCTATTTCTTTTTAATCAGAAATCCCCAAACACAGTACTAGAATTTAAGACACCTGCGTAGAAGAGAAACGATCTTGTATTGAAGCTATTTGAGAAACATACACTGAATAATTTCTATATTTTAATAAAACAGCCCTGCTCAACCATTCTAGAGATGTTGGAACAATAACTCTCAAGCATAATAGCCAATATGGTGGCTAAAATTCTGAGGCCTGGCAGCTGAGGATGAACTTTAGATTTATTGACTTAATTGTATGCAATTAAGAAAAGGGGTATATAGTCATTATATACAAATATATTCTCAACTGAGTGAATTTGGGTGAATGGATGAATGGACAGATAGTGTGAAATTCAACCAATTGAGAATATTAGCTAATGGATACTACTCAAATGAGTCTAAGTACGTAAACTCATAAAGTGTTCTGAGAAAAAGCATTTCCAAGGACATTTAACTAATGGAATGATCTTCTTGCTTCATCTGTCCCTTGCTCCTCTTGATGAGCCTCTGACTGTTATCAGCTCATCCCACAGAGTGATAATTAGCAAATGGCTTTCTTATTCTCCCTTTCTTTCTTCTGGCAAGGGGATCCATTTCAAAAGGACTCTCTTCATCTCTTTTTCTTTTTCCCTGAGCGTATTAGCCTGCAACCTGAGTTGGTGGTTTCCTGAAATCTTACCTGGTAGATCGATAATGCTAATTACTTACTGACCTCTGCAAAATTAATTCCGCTGGATGCCAGAAGCTCAGCCATTTGCTTTAAAGATTTCCCTGTCCTATCAATTTAGTTCAAGCTTGGAATTATTCATTTTTAAGCCAGAACCCTGTATTTCTAGCTACTGCCTATCAGAAACTATTCCTAGTTCAGGTTGTTATTTTTCTTAGCGTTTGCCTCACACGCTTTCAAATTTTTCTTCATTTTTGCACCACACCGACCTAGGTGTTTTATGGAATCTGTGAAGGAAGGAGTTTGATTATAAGTTGACTTATTGCAGAGTTTGATGCTGAAAAGGGTTGAGAGGGAGCAACTAGCCCAAGATTTCTATGCCTGGGGTAGGATTAAACCAGAGCTGTCAAACTCCCAGATGCGTCATGCGCTGGCCACGCCCATGCCCAGTTTAGTGAAGGGGGGGAAAAAGTCCCAATACATCACATGATGCCGCTGTGATGACATGAGTTTAACACCCTTGGATTAGATCCTGGGTCTCCCTACTCCTAGTCCAGGACCTTAACCACTACATCACACTGGCTCTTGCAGTTCCTGGTTCAGTCCTACAACTCATGTTGCTGTTGGGATTATCTGAAGGTTCCAGAAAGGAAACTAATTGGGGACTTACCCAGGAGAATGACAACACATAGCAGGATGGCAATTAATGCTCCTGTACTCAATCCTGCAGAGGAGAGGAAAGCTTCTGCATGGCAGGTCCGCACACGGCCATCTCTTTCACATGCACATACCCGTATGACAAGAGTGGCGCTGCTGCTGAGAGGTGGGACCCCTCCATCAGAGATGACAATAGGAAGGTAATATACATCCTGGATAGTCCGACTAAATCTTCTCCTTCGGGTCAGGATGCTGGCCGTATTATCTATAGGAGCAAGGATGAGATGAAAGTAGTGTTAACAAAGATGATACAAATATACTTAGAATACATTTTATCTTTTGTTTTTGCTTTTTTATTTTCAACTTCTTGTGAATGTCCTGGTAACCCTTAGCAACACACTATAGTAAACTCTGGAACTGCTTGGATATGAGAGCCTCATGACGTGTTTTGAGTCATTTTATGGATCCTGGAATGCTGTGAAAAAGGGCAGGGCTCACTGAATCCTGATTCTTTCTTTGAGTTCTAAGATGAATATGCATTTTCTTAGTTCAGATTCACAAGAGAAAAGTGTGTTCAGAGTGAAATGAAAAGAAGCATCTTAGCCCCAAAACACTGACCTAAGACTTATATGGTATACCTTTAGCACTGGATAAGATGGCAGAAACTAGTTATTTTGTTGAAGATAATTCAGTACCTAACCCCCACCCAAAAAAATCCTGAAATTAAAAATAATTTGAAACATAAAGAAACATTATCTTTGTCCTGTTCTAATCCAGTTATACTTTAGATTTAACATCCTTTCTTTAGCAAGACACAAAAGGGAGGTTTAAAACAAACATAATTTGGGTCCAGTGATTAATTTTAATTACAAGAAACATTTTAGATCAATTTAATAAGAATATTTTGAATCAAAAGCATGCATACACATTTGCAAAGAAAGCATTAGGTTATGTGAGGTACTTCAGGATGTGCAAATAGATTCCTCCAGCTGTCTTCTGTGTCTCCTTCCAAAATACAAAGACAGGAAACTGTGTTCTGATCATCTTTTCCTTTCTCTATCTTTCTTTGACCTCCTTCTAAGATAAATGTTTTTTTCCTTGTTATATTCCCTATTAATTTTCCTTTTCTTTTCTCTGCAGTGTTAGGAATTTTTTTACCTTTTTAGAACCACTTGACATGAAAATCATAAGGAACCAGAATTGTTTCACTGAAGTAGCAAATAGGAATATTTCTGATTATGTTTTGATTAGTGAATATATTCCATTTATTAATCGTAGCTGATTTGTTTCTTATGTGTAAGCATTTTCCATGTAACTTGCTTCATAGAGAAAATCTATGTGTTGCTAAGAATCAATATTGACTTGATGGCACATAACCAATCCATCAATATAATGTGCTGCTTATTTTACACCATGCCTTATTTTTTTTTGTTTATGTCTTACCACCATTTTGCCTAAATATTTCAAAAGCTGTTCACTAACCTCCCCTTTTATGTAATTTAATTTGATTTAATACTCATCTATGAGTTTAGTGGATAAATTAACCTAAAATTCATAAAAAAAATTTAAAAATTCAGAAGCATCTTATCAGAAAAGCATGTTTTTTCTCCTTTTTCCTATGTTTAGTGAAGGGGGGAAAAGTCCTGATACATCACATGACACTGCCATGATGGCGAGAGTTTGACACCCATGCTCTAGAATTAGTCACAAAATGGTCAGATGTTCCATACTTTTATGCATGTTTAAAATATATAGTTCTATTGGGTAAGGTTGTAAGGATCAGAGATTGTAAACTGAAACTTCTTCTCCTTGTATTCTTGCCTCATTTGCTTTCATAATGTAAATAATTTAAATTTAAATTAAGCATTTAAGCATTTAAGTATACAGGGCTTCTCAAATCCAGGGTGTTAATTGGATTGGTACTCAGGCTGCTTGGAAGCTTGTAACATTTGGGAATGGAGGAAATCTCTTCACCTGTAAATTCCTGATATCAAATTGATTTCATTTCTTTTGGCAACTGATTTAAAAGCATATTTTCTGCCAAGATTTTTCTTTACTACCAAATTGTACCTTGGCAACTTAATAATCACCACTCACAATAGCTTCAGATATGACAGACATGTTGAGTGAGTGCTTTTCTTGTTTCTAAATGTCATTAAATGTACATGAGTGATTAACATTTAGGTCATTAATGAACAGCATGTACATACACTGGTTTCTTCCACTCCTACCTTCCTGCTAAAATCTGGGAATAGTATCAGTGTTAGACAGCTCTATTTCCTCTCCATTTGTGTTTCATTGAAGGTTAATGGAATCATAAATGGAACACAGCATTCTTCATCACATCACATCACATCACATCACANCACATCACATCACATCACATCACATCATTTTATTTTTATTTTATTTTCATCAAACATGGAATCATATGTATTTTTTTACCACTATGATCCAGCATGTAGCAGTTTTGTAAAAAGAAAAGTCCATTTGAGGACTTTCACAACTTCATAAAAAAAACCCCACTCATTTGTCTTATTTTCTTCACACCACTTCATTATATAAGCCCTTTGTTCTGTCTCTCTTTATTCATTCCCTCAGCAAAATAATGCAATAAAATGGAACAAAATAAAATAGAATAAATCCCCCAATACAATTGTCTATTCCACAAAAGAATAGCTCCAGTCCCCTGATCATTTTGATTGCCCTTTTCTGCAGCTCTTCAAGCTTGATAATAATCCTTTTGAGAATGAATAATAAGAACCATACAAATATTGGGAGTCTGGAGAAAAAGCATACTAAAGAAAAAATCTTCAGCAGATTATCTTTCTTATGAATATTTCATTTAGAAAAAAATAAATAAATCGCAAAATTGTATGGGAATGACACAGCTTCATAAATTCTCTATAAGAAGAACAACGTAGACAGAGGGAAAAAAGTCTTCCTCTTGTTTATTCCTAGAACCTGAAGTTCATCCAGTGACAATGCACAATGGAAATTTCAGGAGAAGCAAAATGTAACCACATAGCCCCTGGTTAAATTGTGTTTTTACCTACAGTAGGAGGATATGATGGAGATTGTGAAAAGTGATTAGACAAGTTGTAGTTATCAGTAGCTAATATCCATAATGGCTCACTCATGTTCCCACCTGCTTCTCTCTGTGTTATTCACTTCAGGAAGAAGAAAAACAATTATGTTTTGTCAGTGTGAAAGAACAGATCCACTCTGAAAAGCCAATTAAACTGATTTATTGGTACTAACAGAAGATAATATTTGTAGAACTGGTTTATTACATTTATTGTAGCTCGGGGTGGAACTGATTTATTGCTAAAATGCCTATGCATAGGAATTTTCTCAACTAATGGTTAGCACCTGCTTGGAGTTAGATAAGGGTGAACAGAATTCCAAGCGGGTAGGACTTAGTTTGCTTGTAGCTATATAAGGATTCTAGGCTGATCCCTCTTTTAACTCCATCCCCAGGCTCTGCCATTCCTTCTCTTACATGTTTCCAAGGTGGGTGCTTCTTCAGTTCACATCCAGGGAAGCAACAGGAGTATGCAACTGCCTTTGTGACATATTTGTAAATTTCTTCTAATATTTGGCTAGCTCTTATGAAAAAAAAAAGTATACTAGGTAGCTTCGTCTTTGGTTTGATTCACCTGGGCTCTTCTGACCATATTAGGATTCTATATGATTCTAATGTCTGATGTGCAAAAGTATTTCAAAAATACAATATTAAAGACTTGTAATTTTCACTATGTGTTTTACCAAGGGACTTTGAAAAGACAATATTAATTTGGAGAATGGAATCAGACTGGGTGATTCCATCTGCTTTTATCAACAGGACTTTGCTTGAGTTAAGACATCAAAGCTTTCTCATTAAAATTGATCAGAAGAACATGATCAACTTCATAACAAACAATGTGCAATCTTATGTGTTTGACTAAAGTGCCTTTCTGTACTTTACTGCACACTCAAAAGTAAAAGAGAGGCTTATTTCATGACTGGAAGAAGGTTCAAATTCACATGTACACACACATACAAAAATAAAAAAAAATCATGAGAAGCACAGAAATTTTTAAAAAGATTAAACTCAAAAGATTACCTGTAAAGAAAGAGGGCTGAAACAGAATTGAAATGTGAGTACAGGAGCAAATGAACAAGGAGATAAAAGCAGAGACAGAAAATTATATTTCAAAGATGAAAGACCGAGCTGGCTGAAGGAGAGGAACAAAACCCACAAATATGGAAAGATGCTTTGTAAAAAGCAATCTGTAGCATAATAGCAAAAATAAAATTCACAAATATAGAAATGCATTAAGTGTAGGAATACTGAAAGACTGACATTTAAAACAAGCTTTGGTGTTTTCAGTGGGAAGAGAATGAAGGAAAACTCTTCCAAATAACATTACTATGCACATGTCAAAATTCTGAAAACTACTGAGCACTCTATAATTTTATTTTTCTTCAATTATATAAATCCACAACAACAGGTTAAATTAAATACCACTGTCATAATTAAAAAAACAAAACCCTCTTCTACCATCTGGATTCCCATTGACAGTTTTAAGGAAATTTTAAAAAATGTATTCACATGAAGCTAGAAATGTTTCTCACTATAGCTGACATAACAGAGTACCCCAACTGACTGCCAGAAGTGAAAAATTCTAATAGCTGCCATGCATAGAAAATATATTGATTAGCACCTAGATAGTTTTTCTGTCTCTAATAATAAAAATTAAAACCATTGCCTCACAGGAGAGTCAAATATGAGAAAAATCAGTATGTTTGAGTACAAGATTTTTACTCCACATTAAGATTTCTTTTAGAGTATTTGCAATAGTACTTTCAAATATACTTGAAAAATATATGCTTAATATCCATGATTACTCTTGCACCATACAAGTCATCATTAGTGTTAGTCTAATGGAAGGGAACACACTTTAATGTGGGAAATTGTATTGATTTTTTTTGTACATGGGAAAATAGGAATGGAGAAGTTTCTGAGTGTGAAATTTTCCTCCCTTCTCTTTTCTTCCCTTCCCTTCCCTTCCTAGAAACAGTGGGGTTAGCAACAGGGGAGTGTGCATGTGACCATTTTCCACTGACTTTCTTCCTGCAAGCTTCCCAAAAGCAAAGACTTTGCTAGTGGAAGGGTGGCAAGAAGCATAGGACGGTCAGCAATCATATCAATGTTTTCTTGGTTCCCCAGTGGCTTATGGGAACCTGCCAGGGAAAGAGGATCATATAAACATGGCTGACTTTTAAGTGCAATGGTGACACTGAAGCAACCATGTTTTTTCCCCCAAAATTTCATTCTCTTGGTAGTAATGGGGCCCGGGGTGATTTCTGTAAATCACCCCATTTGAACTTTCTTTGTTGGAAAAAGTTTTGCCCTCTGACTAGAAGCTGAAACATATGAAGAATGGTTGCAGGAATTGGGTGTGTCAAGTTTAATGAAAAGAAGAGCTGGGGTGACACGATAGCAATGTTCTGATATCTCAGGGTTTACCACAAAGAAGTGGGGGTCAACTTATTCTCCAAAGCACCTGAGGGCAGGACAAAAAGCATGGATGGAGATTAATCAAGGAGAGATCCAATCTAGAACTAGGGAGAAATTTCCTGACAATTAGAACAATTAATCAGTGGAACAAATTGCCTTCAGAAGTTGTGAGTGACTGGAGGTTTTTAAGAAGAGATTAGATAACATTTATCTGAAATAATTTCCTGCCTGAGCAGGGATTGGACTAGAAGATCTCCAAGGTCCCCTCTAATTCTTTTATTCGAATGTAGTGTTTCATCCAGTTATGGTTACAAAGTATCAGCCAGATATCAGAGTTTTAGAAGCATATAGATTAACACTCTCTAGTGAACCCTGGATAATTACTCAAATTTTATTGATTTGTCAATCTTACCAAGATAAATCTATCTATCTGGTTGTTCTTCTTTTCCTTACCCTAAATGGCTACCTTTGCCTTGCTCTGTAACAAGAAATCAGAAACAATTCCTAATGCTTACTTATTATAGTAGTATAATATAAATACACATATTATTATATTGATTTCAATTAATTAGTTAAAATAGGTTGGGACTCACGGGAGAGTATAATTTGTAAACAATTAATTTCTTAATTTTTTTATTTTTTATTTGTTTCTATTATTTTCCCTATTTTCTTTTGTATGTTTCTTTTTATTCTTAAAAAAAGAATTTAGAACAATTCCTTATTTCATTTTATGATTCATACTGTGTTGTATGTTGCTCTTGATATTGGTATTCCGCATAAAGTTTAATGGTGATTTTTAAATGCTTGTAAGTGATTGGTTGTTTTTAATAACTTATTGGAATACCAGAAAATCTCTGTTTCTGGTATTGGAATACCAGAAAATCTCTGTTTATTCACCCGATTCTCTTCTCCTTCTGCTGATATATTTCCTCCCAAATGTTCATTTATTTATAATCTATCATTTATCTGTCTTTGCTTTAGTAATCACTCTCTGTGCTTTACCCAAAATAAATGGTTATGCATCATTTTAAAATGTCTGTTATCAAGTTTAAAACAGTTGTTTCAGTTTGAAATGGATGTTTTTGCTTACTTTTGATATTATTTTGAGCTTAAAACTTTTCAGAGTATCTGAAAAAGCCCGGCTGGAATGCGAAATAGCTTTTTCCAACTTCAAACAGTTTAGCACATCAGTAAAATCTATTTTTCACACTCTTATTCTACTAACATTCTCTTCTTAACACTCTTTAGGAATGTACAAATTATTATACACTGTCAACATATACGTAAAAATGTGATCCTGTGAGAACAAAGTCAAGCACTTGTTACTATAGATACCACAATCTAAAGTCAAGTCATTAAATGTACACCTGTAATGAAATATTATTTCAGCTTTATAATATAAAAAAGGCATATTCACTTGACTTTGAACAGCTACATACAAGAAACTGAGGAGGAGACAACCATACTAGGTGCTACAGTTAGTCACTTTTCTAAAATGTTGGCATAAAAATGGATTATAAATGCCTAATGTGGAATATAAATAAAGCAAATGATTCTTTAAAAAGAAAACTATTTCACTATTTCAGAAATGAAACAAGATGCAAGGAATACATATTAGAAAATATCAAACATTTGATTTTCAAAAATTAGAATGAAGAATTTATTTCAGTGTGAATTAAAACAGAAAATAGAATTGTTTGCAGATAAACTCCCAATTACAACTCAAAGGGCCAAGACTTTGATAATAAGAATTTATGCACCAAATGAAGACATAGATACCTTTTTCAAAGTATTTATGGATATCTTAATGGATTTACTATAAGAAAATTGGTATTTAATGGGTTACTGAAATGATATAATTTGCCCCGGAAGGACAGAACTTTTGAGACAGATTTTAAGACAACACCCAGGGAACTACCAAAAATTCTTTTTGATAGGATGGTCAATTTAAAACCAATAGATGTATAAAGATGCAAAAATGCTAATGCAAATGAATATATTTATTTTTCTAAATGACACAGTTGTTCTCAAGAATCAATATCTTTTGGATATCCAAGAATTGGGCTACTATTGTTCATAAAATAGAGATACTGCCAAAGACTTTTTCAGACTGCAATTCAGTTACTTTAGTACTTAAAAGAAAATTCAGTTCCTTTAACAGATAACAGATATTCAGAGTTGGAAGGGACCCTGTAGGTCATCTAGTCCAATCCCCTGC
>AZIM01000606.1:134907-151841 GCA_000516915.1 Ophiophagus hannah
AACAGCTTGCCTTCAGAAGTTGTAGGTGGTTCATCACTGGAGGTTTTTAAGAAAAGACTGGAAAGCCACCTATCTGAAAAGGTATAGGGTCACATGATTGAGCAGGGGGATGGACTAGAAGACCTCCAAGATTCCTTCCAGCTGTATTCTGATTGTTTGATTGGTTGGTTGAATTATAGAAAGTTCTCAGAGTAGAAAACTCTATTTTCCAGTATAATCAGAAAAAAAAACATACTGGAACAATGAAACCAATGTGATATACTCTGAAGAGATGAAGATTCACATTCCAGCGAAGAGACATAAATGAGGTCTTTTCACCCACAATGTCAGTCTCTGGATGGTGTTGCTAATTCAGTGCAACAGCAGTTGACATGATTTCCACCCGCCTACTTACGCATTGCCAGCCAAAATGATTAAATCAGAAAAACAGTAACACTGGGGATTATGTTATTTCCCCAATTAGGTCTGAAGTGCAGCATGAGCAAAAATCTGACAGCTACTATATGCAGTTCATTTTATCCCATATAAAGGGAAGACAAATTGAGGGTAAGACATTGTTCCAGCTGGGAAAGAAAACCTTAGGTCTCTGTTTGTGCTTTAGTTTGGCAGGGTGGGGATGAGGAACCTCTGCCTATGTCACTGCATCAGAAGATTACTTTAATATAAATATCTATTCATTTAAGTAAATGCATTATCATTCACTATGAATGTTGTCAAGCCTTTTAAACTGTCACAAGGAGACTCACATTTCCCCTTCCCCCACTTGATACAATTGCAGAATAGGCATAAAATTGGAAACTTAGGGAATAAAACAATGAATATAGAGTAATCCTCCTTTATATTATATTCTAGCGAAGTACTTTGTTCAATGTTGTAACATTATTAAGATTTTAATATGCCAGAATATTAAAATAAATGCACCAAAGAATTAAGTCTTCTGTCTCAGGTTTTGTACAACTGATCAGCTGTTTAAGAAGCAATTTATACTGCTACCCCTGACTTTTTGTTCATTGATCTTTTTTTAGACTTTACCTTAAGTGTGTAATTAGCAACTGACCTGGCTGGGCTTTGCATTCTCACAGACAATGACATCATAGTCCCTGGCAAGCTCTGGAGGGTTGTCATTAACATCAAGAATTTTAATTTCAACAGGGACATGGTTCAAGAGTCCAGGGCTGTCTGTAAAAAAAAAAAAGAAAACCCACATATTTTAAATACATATACATGTGCAAATAAAGTGAATTAGCAATTTTAGAATCCATTCAGACTGCCAAAGCTTGTTTTTCCCGGGTGCTGTCCATGGTTCTGAAAAAAGCTGGGATAGTAATTCACAATTTCTTAGAAATCTAGATACAAGAATTCAATACAATAGCAATCTGATTCAGGTACAGCTTGATAAGTTTTCAAAAATGGAGCCCCATGTCATTAAACAACAAGTTTGTAAAATGTAGGGTGTGACTTGCTATAGAAAAAAGGAAATTTTTCAGAGTCTATTGCATATTCTTATGTTATCAAGAAAGCAATAATCAGCTAATTTCATTAGAGGTTACAATTTAATATATAATAAATAATTAGGAGCTCTGATCTGTTAAAGCATTGGAAAAGTCAATTAAAATAGGAACAAATTAAGGATCTTCTTCACATGATATGATTTTTCTGTTGCTTTTGTTTTGAGAACATTATTTTAAATTCAGTAGTAACACACACAAAAATTAAATCACTCTGATATTAATTTTGAAGCTCCATCTATTCCTATCTCTATATGAAAACATTCAACCACCCCAATATTTTGGTTGCTCCTTCCCCATTAAATTGCTGTTGTCACTGAAACTTTTGTAAAACCAACAGACATATGTTCCTCCGTCGTTACCTTACTAGCCATCATGGATTACAGTCACGATCCATTTCGTAAATTTCATTATTTTAGGTGTCTTATGTGCCTGCCTTATAAAAAATAGGCAAATAATAAATACATGAAGATCTGAATCATATTTCTGCACAGCACATACATAATTTGCTTACTTTTTCACCTAGACGAATGGCATTTTAACAGAACTTTATTGAATTTCAAAAAAATACAAAGTAGAAGAAAAAATAAAAGGAAACAAGGAAAAGAGTAGGGGAAAAATAAAAATTGGGTGGTGCAGACAAAAAGTGAAAAAGCTATGGAAAAAAATAATAATAGCCAACTTCTTTGGTTCTGACACAAAGATAAAATACAATGATCTTTTGAACTGGAATAAACCACAGCATACAGTATTCCTATAATAATAAACAGTACTAGACATCAAATTCCCGGGTTAAAATTTAGTTTCTTTCAGTTTCAAGCAAAAAGTCCAAAGTGGTTTCCCAGTAGAACTGAAACTAGAGAAAGTCTATTCTTTAATTAGAACAGTCAATTTTGCCATCTCCAATTACAATAACTTCACTAACTATTCTTCTGTTATGGGTATTTGTGATTGTGGTACTGACATTAGTACCAAAAAATCTCAAGAAAAAACCACTTTAGTCTTGTTGAGTTGCATTTGAATTGCTCTCTGTTCCATTGCGATTGAATTTGATGAGGTTCTAAATTCCTTTGCAAGTCACCTTGTATTACAACCATATACCTCTTTCCTTAGAAGTAAATACCACTGTATTGGAAATAGTTCCAAGGAAGCATGAATAATAATGGATATACAATGCAATGTCCTTTGTTCGTAAACATTGATATTAAAAAATATATTATCCAATTTTTAAGATTGGAACACTTGTAGACTTAATTTTCAAATCCTATTTTCCCTTTCTGAGACACCAAAGACAAAAATATTGCATTAAGGAACAGTTTTAGTGTTTTTTTTCCTTCAGCCATATATAGCATATTTGAATATAATTAATATTTAAAAACATTAAAATAAAGTTTTAGTGGAAAGTCCATAATGCTGATATTCTTCAACATGGTCAAATCAATATGCTGAAATCAATTCTATCCAGATTTTACTACTCTATGCTTTTCACTGAATGGATCCTTCTTACTTTGCTCCCTTTGAGAAATATAAACAACCAACTAATTAGGAAAAAAAAACTTAGCAGGATCAAGTTGTATTATCACCTTATGGGATGTTTGAATGCTCTTTGGCTCCCACGGTAAATTATAAATGCAAAATGAATCAAGAGAGAAACAGGAGCAATATGGAAAGAAGTTGCCCTTTAAATAATTCACCAAACAAAAACAAATCTCCAATAAATTAGCCATCAGGACGAACAAAACAGTTTCATTAGCAGTGTCGTTGCATAGGCAATCATCCAGTATTCTCTGCCAAATACAAGGCAGGTTAGGGGATTAACATGCTGTAACAATTATGCGTGCAAATGAATGTTACATTATGCATTGGAGTTACAATCCTGTAATAAAGTTTGAACAATGAAAGGTTGAACTCATTTACTTTAATTATCTGGTACCAACATATCAGCCTGATAATTTACTATGATAGTGATACTAGAAGACTAGAAGCCAAACAAAATTGGTCAGTTTGCCCATGGGTTTAAGTTTTTCTCATTTTAAACATTAATAAATGTCACAGAAAATGGACATCCTGTTTTTTTAACCTATTTTTTGATTGAAAACAAAAATATTTCTTCTGAAAAAATGCTGGTAATCAGGAAATTGATATACTGTAATTCAGAACTTTCTACATTTTCTTTTTGATATCGTTTTAGTTATTTTAGATTCAGAATATATATGTTTGATTTTTCTACTTCAGGACTCTCTGGGACTCCCATCTTAATTTTTGCATATTGTTGAACCAAGAGAGGTTTTTTTTGGGGGGGGGATGAGAGAATGAGATACTGAAAATTGTGACTAATTGATATGGAGATGAATTTGAGTTTTATTAAAGCCTTTGTTATTGCCTGTCCAAACCCTAATGTACTACCAGAACAACCTAAAATACTGAAATCACTAGGAAAAGGACCCAGAAAAATATCTCAAGAGAGCCTAAGCCTTCAGCTCTGTTATATAGACAACTAGCTCGATACCCATGCTTTGCTACGAAACTATGTGGTTGGGCTTAGGTTTTGGGGAGGAAAATAAGGGGGTGGGAATTCTGCCTCTGCCTACCAGCATCCATCAATATTTATCTGGCTAGCATCCTGTCAGTGTGTGAGAAAGTTGAGGGCTATTTGGAAACTGAAAGAGTATTTGCTCTGTGAGCAAGAAGGAGACAGCAAGGAGCCTGGGGGTGGCTTAGCTCAACTGTTCTGTACTAAAGCTGCTTGGTGCTGTGAAGCTAAAACTGAAACTGAAACTCCTCTCCTGTGCTTGTGTTTTGCATTTGGAACAGATTTATTTTCAGGTGGGGAGGGGGAGTAGAAGTCTTTAGCACCAGAGCATGTTAATAGTAACATAGGAAATACTAATGCTCTGGTGGTCATTTCAAAAAATCCTTTCTTAGTGAATACCTAGAAGCCTAGAGGAACATACGTGCCAAATTTCAAGTTTGTAGACTTTATGGTTCTGCAGATTTTGTGATGATGCATGAGTGGTATTTCGTTTTTATATAGATAGATTGATGAAGAGTTACTGACATAAATACCGAGAACTTTCCAGCATTTTGGAATAAGGAGATGCAATATCAAATCAGTGGCCTCCCACTCAATTAATTTATCCAAAACTGTGTTTTCGTGATTATTGTACAATGCAGTAGATACTCAAAAATGGTATTTAAGCATTTTATGTTGGATAAGTTAAAGATTTGAAGGAGATTTTAATGCATACAGTTTGGACTTTTTCTCCAGATGTCCCATTTTGGTTTAGGAGGATACAGTTTTATCTTTCCTTGATCAAATTCCCCCACAAATCCCAACTTTCAGTGGCTTGATTTGCCTCTCACCTCTGTTTCTTTGGATGTGTTCAAGCAAAAGCTATTCAGCCATCTATCTAGTATGCTTTTATTTGGGAGAAAAACAAAAAAACTATAGGGAACACAGAGAGATATGTTTTTTGCCTGATTTTTTTTTTCATTTTTCCACATGCTTCATACCCCTGAGTGTTCATCTGCCCATAAAAAAAACATAAAATAAGAGAAAGGTAGAGCAGAGTAATAGCTGAGTTAGAGGAGAGGGTAAAAACAGACCAGCACTTAGCCTTCTGGCTATCTTTTATAGAAAATTTTTGGGGGGGAAATGAAACCAAATGAAACAAAGTCAACCTTTCTCCTCATCCTTATATGGCCACAAAAATGTTGACTAGGCTATAAAATTATATCCTCTTAGAATATTGTTGTGAGTATACACAGGAAACTTTTTATGGTCATTTTTGTTAAGTTTTGGCATTTCATGTTATTAGAGCTTAATAAAGCCTGTAGTAATCTGTCATTTTTCTTCTCCAAAAAATTATTATCCTCCAATATGTTCCCCTAAACCTCATCAGTAAGTTTTTTTTGCTTCCAAAGCGATGTCTTTGGAAAGAAAACAAAAATCTAAATAAACGATCTGGATAGTCACACAAAGAATCCATTTCAAAGCGTTCTAAAATATACATCAATTGTCTGAGAACCATTTGTGTAATTTTCTTTCATCCTGAAATTTCAAACTTTGCTTGAAAACTGACATACAGCAATTGTGTGCAGTTTACAAAATTTATTTTCTAGTTATTTAAAGCTATTTTTGTGAGAGACTGTAATATAAGGATATGTAGAAAATAGAAAGTATTTTATTGCAACTAGAGGAAATTTTTATTCTTGAGGGGAGACTCCTTATTTATATTTCTTTGATAAAAGGTAACTCATTTTAGGAACAAGGTAGCAATTCCCTCTCTTTATACAAAGAGAATCTTTCAACAAAATGATACTGACTTTGATTTATCAACTCTTGAAAAATAAATTGCTTTGACAATGTTTCCTTTATCTTTGACAAGTCTCTGAAACAATCCATACATGGTTTAAAGTAGTCTTCCCTATAAAATCTGGTATCCTCTGGGATTACACTGGATTACAATTCTCATCTTCCAAAATCATACCAGGAAAAGCTTGGCTTAGTTATCATTTTCCCTAACCATGATTTAGAGATCAGGAGAATGCTTTTTTCTACTCCACAACTTTTCCTGGTTTCTTTTTATTTATGGTATTGTCCAAATGTGTACAATAACTTTCCTCACTCAAAACAATGCCACACTCTATTTGATTTTGGAAAGATGCTTTGCAGGGATATGAATGTAACCCTTACCTGCAGCTTTTTCATAGAATTATAGGTCTGGAAGGGACCTTGAAAATCTTCTAGTCCAAGCCCCTGCCCAAGGCTGGAGACCTTTTACTGTTCCAGACAAATGGGTGTCCAATCCAGCTATATCTTTCTCCAGGATCTTATCCTAACTAAACATGCCCTGGAGCCAAGCTTTTGCAACCCATTTTAAACTTTTATTTCAAAAGCCGGTTATTTCCTAGCCTCTTCAGATATCAGCTACAATTTAAACCATCCTCTTTCTGAACTGAATCAAATGCAGAAACACGCCAGTATGATTGCCAGTATTTTATCCTAGGTCAGTGATGGCTAACCTTTCTGTCCTCACATGCCAAAAGTGTGTGCGCACACATGTGCACACATGCATGCATGTGCATGCATGCCAGCACCCATAAGGCAATGCATGTGGGGACCCCCACACCCATGCACATGACCCCTTCCGTGTGCACATGCATCTCTGCACATGCACACGTGACCCCCCATGTGTGACATGCATGCACGCACATCTCCTCTATGTGCCCCACATGTGCAGCAGCTACCCCATGATCAGCTGGTGGGTGGGCAGCATGCATGCATGCACAGTGGACCTGCTCTGGGGCAACAGCTCACATGCCGGTGGAGATGGCTCTGCATGCCACTTCTGGCACATGTACCATTGGTTCTCCATCACAGTCCTAGGTGATATCCATTATAGGCATCTAAAGGTGGAGGACACGTAAAGAAAAATGTTTCAACTTCCTACATAATAATAAAGAGGGAAAAATGCCTTCAAATTGAGTTTGATTTCTGATATCTTCATGGACCCACCTCTTTCAGGATTTTTGGCCATGATACAAATGTTTTGTTAATTAATAACTTCCTAGTCCAACTTATAAAGGGATGCAGTGGCTCAGTGGCTAAGACACTGAGCTTGTCGATCAGAAAGGTTGACAATTTGGCAGTTCAAATCCCTAGCAAAGTGAGCTCCCATTACTTGTCCCAGCTTTTGCCAACCTAGCAGTTGTAAACTGCAAGTAGAAAAATAGGGACCACTTTGGTGGGAAGGTATTTGGCATTTAGTCATGCCGGCCACATGACCACGGAGATGTCTTTGGACAGCGTTGGCTCTTTGGCTTTGTAATGGAGATGAGCACCACCCCCTAGAGCTAGAAATGACTAGCACATATGTGCGAGGGGAACCTTTACCTTTATATTTTAGTCTAACTTACAACCCTAAAAATTTCTAGTGGCCTTCTATTCAAGTTTATATATATTTACTTTTACAAGATTAGCCACAAGAGGTTGCTTTCTCAACAATTCCCTAAACTTCTCTGAGCTATGGCAACCATTCTTTTCTGTCACCATAAGAATGTTAGCTTTGGAGGTCCTACTCCAATGCTTATTCCATGAAAACAACTTCCATTTGGTTTTCTTTTTCCTTAATTGTCTCTGCCTGGCCATTAAAAGACCAATTACAAATCTTAAAGAACTAATAAGTGAAATGTCTCAAGCCCTGTTCTTTTTTTTTTTTAAATGTGAGTCAACATGACAAGAAAATGCAAAGGGATAGTTTCAATCTCACTGCCATAACTACCTTCTTTTGACCCCCATGCACATTTGGTGTGTCTCTTATATATATGTGAGATGTAAAAAAAAATCCCTTTGCTTCTAATTTTAAATATTGTTAGACAATTGTGGACATTTTATCAGATACTGATTGATGCAGTATCCATGAAAGAGCACAAGTCTTTTTGTCTGTTAATGTTTTTTAGTTGAAATTAAATAATTATTCACTTGGATGAAAGGGACACAGGGTTAAGTGTCTTCATTAACAGTAATATTTTCATTAAAATGAAATTCCCCATCATTTAAATAAAATGTGTTTTGTTGATAATGAACTGAAATAAATACTGAAATAACACAAAGACAGTTACTTGACCTAGTTTAGTGAGTTGATTGCTATAGCTGTGCGTGCTTTGAAAACAATTTCTAAGTGTTAACTTTGCACTATCCAATCCCTCTCTGTTATGTGTTATGGCATGCACAACTATTTTCCAACTCCCAGTTTTGCTTGAAAGAAGATGTGCACACTTTAAATAGCAAAGAGGTGCTGCATTTTATATTTGGATAGAAGTACCTCTTCTGAATCATTAACAATTATGCAGAGCCCTATTAATTGTTGTTGAAGAAAATGAGCCAGGATCAGAACTCACAATTTGAAGTTATTTGCTTCCAAATAAACAAGCTCAGGCCATGCAATGGCCTTCTGAACTATAGTGCTAACACCATTGGCCAGAATGGATGGAAAGTGCAGTTCAAAACATTGGGAAGATACCAGATTATGTGTGCTGACCTCAAGTAATATCCAAGATTAAAAACAATTTTATTGGTTAAATTTATATAGATTCCCATTTCACAAACAACTGACTCTGGGTGGCATGCAACAATACTAAAAACAATTTGTCTGGACTCATACATTATAACTTGCAGCAAATTGAAAATGGAAGCACAACGGGTTTTTTAAAAAAAATATGTTTAGCTTTTACAAGCTACAACAATTCACTATTAATTTATTAGATTTACAAATAAAAATATAAAAATAATACTAACTAAAAAATATCAAAAGTAAAAAGAAAAATTAAAAAGGTGTAAAAATAAAAATATGAGAATGAAAACATATATATAAAGAAATTTCTTCCTTCTTCATCAAAACAAGTACAAACAATTTCACTAACTTAACAGTACTCTGATTCTACAAGAAAAAAAACATTTCCTCTCATATCTCATCTATTATCTATAAACAAGTATTTAAAGCTTCATCATTTGCTCTGGGTCAGCAAAAGTCCAGTATTACCACAAACAGCATAGATATTTTAACCTTGATTAATCCAACTTTATAGTTTCTTTGCTTTAACAATCTTGTTTTTAATTCCTTTAAATAATATCCCAGCACTTGATTTCTTTTCATTTTTTTTGTCTCTTGTCAAAAACCTAACAGTAAATCCAAAACAAACATTTGTAAAGTCAAAATAAACAAATGGTTTGTTATTTGAATATTCTTTTTAATTGTTAAGACATTAGTTGGTTTTATTTGTAAATCAAATGTCATATCTTGTTTCATATAATTTTTCTAGCCTGTTATTTTTATTCAAATCACCTTCAGACTCAGTTTTATCCAGCAAGATCTGCTCCTCTACCATAATTTCTTTAAGTCTCATTTTTATAGTATCAGATGATCTTGAGAGAAACATCTGCATTCCCCAAATATTTTAAAAGTCTTCTACAGTTTCTCCCCATCTTTTCTCATTTAATTATGATGTTTAGTTCTTTCTGGTTCCTCTAGAGTCCAAACTTCAAAATCCTCTCTTATCATGTTTTTCTCCAATTAACAACATTTTCCCATAGGAAGATTTTTTTTATAATTAATTTCTAATATTTCATATTTTTAATAAAATTCAGGCAACCCACAGGAAGGATTCTTGTAATTAATTTCAAAGTGATACTTCAATTCTTACTGGCTCTTTAATCAATTTATAACTTTCAAAAATTGATGTAATCTCCAACAAACTTGTGGTATGGACTTAATCCATCTCATATTTCTAACACTATAAATAATATAAGTACCAAGGAGTGACAATTCTTGGCTTGCTGCAGTTGTATCTACATAACAGTTGCATATGTCACATTTTAAATAATTGAGTGCTTCCCCACAACACCCTTCTCTCCTTCAACTGTCATTAGTTTCCCCATCAGATTTTGTATCTTACAGCCCAGTATCTCATTGTTTTAGGGTAGCTTCTACCCTGTCACTGGACAGTGGAAATATGCAATTCTACATTTTAGCACAGAAATAAACAGCAGAGAAATTGCTACTACCACCATTATCTTTAATATCATGAGAGCTGTGAGAAATAAATGTATTCACCTCCTTTTTCCAGAAGAAGCATTCTTTTACATGGATTAATGCATGGATATATGATTAAATATTATTTATCAGAATGAATGATAGAAAAATGATCATCTGGGAATTGAACCAGTTTCAGAGGGTATGGAATATATTCTTAAACAAGTTTAAAAATAATTCAACATGCCATTTTGAAGNTGAGATATCTAGTCCAACCACCTGCTCCAGCAGGATTAGAAGGGAGTGTGTGTGTGTGTGTGTGTGTGCGCACGCGCATGGCACATGCATGCACTGGCTAGAGACCATGTAACATTCCATCAAAACAGTTCTGGTGGCCTGAAATTATATGGCTCCCTGGGTGGGAGATTCAATCCTGAAGAAGAACCTAGAACTAGTAGACTAGAACTAATTAGATCCTGGCAGGAGGGATTTCTGGAAAGTAGCCTAGCTTTAAAAGAAAATAATACAGAACAAACATCTTCCAACAAAAAGAGAAGAGTCCTATCATTTGCTTTGCCTCTCAGACTTCAAGTTCTCCTCTACCCAAGTTACACTAGCTTTCAGTCAATTATTATATCAACAAATGGGGATCTTGATTGGCTGCCCTGTCTTCTTATACCTGCACTTGGGGCAATTACTTGTACTCCTTGAATAATGGGGTAGATTTTCAGGATACTAAGCGTGATTATTTTTATTTTCTTATTTAAGTTAACCCATAACTAAGCATTCACTACATAATCAAAAGTAAGTGTTATAAAGAGTTATGTTGTACCCATCTGAATAATACAGGGATGAACTTTGGAAGTGCAGGTGGGAACCACAGTTCCCTTAAGGACAAATGGATATTCCTGTGGCCCTCCAATGGCAAACTACCATTGATGTAGTACCAGATTATATAAAAAAATGGAAACTTGATTTATGAAGATTAGTGAACAATGTTAAATAACTTTGTCACTCTAGATGAATTTTCTATGACTGGTCTCTCCTTTCTAATCTACACTAATTTGAGTATGCACCTCCTTAAACTAGGATAGCAATAAAACATATACTTATTAGCCCTAATAAGGAGGCAGGTGCCTTCCTGTTTAACCCCAATGAGAAATCTGTGTGATTTTTGATGGATGTCTCTGAACAATTTGTGCTGGAAATGAACACAGGAATTGAATTGTAACTTGCAATCAGTACCTGTATAATTTTACAGACTGCATTTATTGTCTCTGGGATTGGTATGCTCACTCAAGACACAGATGCTCGTACAGATTGAGAGCTGACTATTTCATAAAAAAAAACATATCCAGCCTCTTAACTGTATATTAAACACTTCAATTTAAAGGAAACAACTAGAGAATGCATTCTTGTGGCATTATGGCTTGAGGCAAACCTCCTCACCCACCTTTCTATCAGAGGCATCATTCACAAATATATGCATATAGCTTCCTGCTATATGTAAAGGGGGGTATGTAAAATGGGTTGAATATCTGGATATTTACAAAACTGTCATTAAGAAAGGTTGAGAAATGCGCCTTTTTATTAAAGCCATTGTAGGAGGAGAACTGTGTTATTCTATGAAAAAAAATCAAGAGTCTAGGGGTATTATTATGTACTGCAGAATGTTACTTGTTATTTTTTAATGTAATAGATTGTTGGCTGCATTATGTGATCCTAGCCATTTATATTTTATTTAATATTTAATAGATAACCAAGTTATTATTTAGCATGATATATGAATTAAGCCATAATTTGATCACAAACTGATCATAAGACTCCATTGGTTTCCAATGCAGTTCTCCATTCTTACAAAACAAAAGCTGGTTGAGTGTGATTAGTGTTTAGATTGGAGATAAGCTAGGGATTTCATCTATTAAACCTGGGCCTCTTCTATTTGACTACTAAGAAGGCTAACAGTTTTCTGCACTAGAATTCAGAATGATGTTTGCATGAATTTATAACCTCATGCATAAATTAATATTTTTATCTGAAACCCTTATGTGTACAGCTCAACCAAATAGCTATATGTTGTTTGGGAAGAAATAATCATGTCTATTCAACCAGGGTTCCAAGTGCTGCTATAGAGCAACACAATAGTAAGAAATAAAAATAATAAAACATTCACAATAGTGAGCTATTCTTGACACTGAATAATTCACTATTTGTTCATTATGTTCTATATAACCTGAGATGTATTTTATCATTGGCAAAGTTCAATGTTTTGCATGTACGTTCAACCCAAAGTGGTAAATATGCTTAACGTTCCTACCTCCTCCTATCAATTATCTGATTTAGATTATTACTTGGTAAATAACTTGATTTAAACTTGGGATAAGATATTACATTAATAAGCTTTTATATGTCTGAGTCTGATAGTAATAAACTTCAACCTAATAAAGTATTCTGCCTTGAGCAATGTGAACAAAATATCCTTTAAAAATACCATTAAAATATACTGTTAAACAGAATATGGTGATTGCCAGATCTTTTTATTTCCAATTTGTGTCAATTTGACTTGTGCTCATTTAAGAATCCAAATAGAATGTGAGCAGTTGTTTGATATTCAGACTTCTTTAATATCTCTGTTTTAGTAAAGTTACTGGAAACAGACATTTTGATGTATACCATTCATCTTTTCCTGGGGATTTTATCTCTCACTGGAATCTTACAGGATTTATCTTGAAAGCCTTTTACTCAAACACAATTGCATTCCAGTTAAAAATAGGAAAAATCATATCAAAATCATTATGAATTTAGTTTATTATAACATAGCATTCATACGTACTCTGGCAAGGGTTTGAACCAAGGCTCACAAAGTATTTGCTTAACATTATATAAGTACTTGAACATTATATAAGAAACAACTGTCCATTTTAGACAACTAAATTAGTTTTGACATGTTATTCAGCTGCCAAGATTGATAGATATTATGAGCAGCTGAAAGAGGATAATGGCGTGTTCTCTTCCAAATATTTTCCCCCAAATCTCTCCATCAATTTATACCTTTCTGGAAGACCCATTTGCTTGAAAACAAGTACTGTGGACTATAAACTCTGGGGGCTTGTTACATACCAATTTCAGAAGCAGCGACTGTGATGTTGTACCAAGGGATTTCTTCTCTGTCAAAGACCTTGGCAGTCTTAATGGTTCCAGTGTTTGCATCAATAGTGAAGTGTCTGTCTTCTGTATTGTGATCAATGGAATATCTAGGAACACACAAAATGACAACATAAGTTAAAAACAAGTGCTAACATTCACCAGTGAGCAATTTTCTTAACTGTTTGCATTTATATTCAGGGAGGGAGCCACAACATAATCCGAGCATTTTTGCAAGTAGCTATACTGAATGGTCTTCAACAATCTTGAATGCTTGAAGCTATTGGGATGGACAGTTCCTGGTTAGCTTGACCAATGGCCTCATTCAGTTTATGGAAGCAATAAACACTTCACTTCTGGAATCAATTGCCTGCTAGAAAAGATCATTTCTAATGTTGCTTCGCTGCATGTATCTTACCAAGAATGTAGACTGGCTGTATTTATGTACAATAAATACTACAGTTAAAGTTGTGAATTGGTTCTGTTTTTACTGAGCATCAACACAAATATTGCTTCTCTTGGAATAATGCTTCAGTGCTGTTTTGGTTATATATTATTTGCATATATACTGCATCTAACATGTTGCTTCCTTTCAGATAAACTTTTTTTTACCATTTCCATTTATCATTACCATCTTCTAAGAGATACCATCCATTTAGACATACTTAATTAATTCAAATAGAATTAACACATGTTAGTCCAAATAAAGAAATGAGCTAAATTAGAGCATGTGGTATGAAACAGCAAAATAAGACATAAATATTTTAGTTAAAGTGCCAACTCTTGTTCACTTTTTATGAGGCCACCTTGGACAATTAAAGTTATTTTATTAAGTGAACAGAAGAGATGGATTTTTCTATTGCTCTGCTAATTTACTCCATTATGTGTTATACTGTTCCTGAAATCTACTCAAAATAGAAGAATTTTTAAAAATTATTCTGGAAATAAAGAATGCAGTTTCCTAAAGCTTTGTTTCTTATTATTGTCTGTTTCATCTCCAGCTCTTCCTCTCACTTGAATTACAAATCTGTATAATAATATAGTGTAGTTCACGACAATATTTTTCATGCAGATTAATTTAAATCTATGCATATTTTTCTACAGATACATAAGTGAATTCATGCTTAATATAGAAGACTACATAAAAAGAACATAGATAGAACCATGAATCACAAAGAAGTAATTCTGTAAAAATAAGATACTATACAAACTGTATTACAGTGCACATGATATTGAAATACAATACTACAGTCTTGCAGGTTTAATAATATTGTGTGCGGGTCTGTACATGAGACAAATTAATGCTCTTAAAAAGCACACATATAGTATGAGTTACATACTGGTGAAATGATTAAATTGAAACTGTTTTGATTGTACAGTTAAAAAACTTAGAAAACAATGCTAACTTGGAATCTGAAAATATGAGAAATAAATTTATCTCATATAGAACAGGTGTTAGATCAGAGGAAGTAAAAAGCAGAATAGGAGATTTCCATTGCCCTTAATATGTAGTATAATAATAATAATAATAATAATAATAATAAAACTACATTCTTCTCCTAGTTAGATGGATACCAAATGCAATTAAGACCTCAAGACTTGGTTATTTCAACAGGCCGGCCTAGACTGAACGGGGTGGGGTGGGGGTAGGGGGCTGTTTTTATTGCTAGTTTTAAATTTTAAATTATTGGACATTTTGGGTTTAATTGTTTTTTAACTGTCTGTTTGTGATTGTTATGTTGTTGTATTGTTTTTAGGATGAGAGCCGCCCTGAGTCCCTTTGGGAGATAGGGAGGCATATAAGTCCAATAAAATAAAATAAAATAAAATTAATTATCATATCTAGTTTAAATATTATAAACTTAAGAAAGTTGAAGAAATAAAGGTCAAACATGGTGAAGAAAGAGATACAATAAGTATCAGATGCCTATCTTCACTTTCTTTGAAGCTCACTAGCAACTGCCATAACCAAGGGGGAGAGGGCATTTGGGTGGAGAAAAATGCTGGAGGCATGAAAGAATGCTATGGGAATTTGGGGAGTATGGACACTAACAGGAACCAGAGGTGCCAAAGCCAAACCATCTTCCTGCCTTCAAGGACACCAGCCCTGGGAAAGGAATTTATAGCGGCGCCTGAGGCACCAGCTTCCCAAAACATTAGAACAGCATTTAATTGGACTGTTCTCATGAAGGGGAGAGTTTTGGACATTCAGGATTGCTTTTAATATATGATTTTCACATGGGTTTTTCCCAGAGCTCAGCTTGCTTGCTCTGCACCCAGTTCCCTAGTAAAAGTATCTTTTTTCTAACACCTATGGAGTCAAGGGTTGTTCTTTCCAAGGGGTCAAATTGAGTAACTGGAAGGCCAAAGATAATAATTGGAAAAGTGGTCAGAGTTTATCAAAGCATTAGTTAAAGTTTAAAAAATAAGGGGACAGAGGACAATTTTAGAAATACTTTAAAGATGCAATGATCAGCATTGAACTGTAGATGAATAAAAGACTCAACAAAGACTGATGAATCAAAGGTAATCCCCATGGTTATTCAACTGGGCAAAAGAGCAATCTATTATTTCTAGCAGAACTGCAAGGCAAAATGAGAGAAAGATTTCCAAAAGGACAGACAAGACCTAAGTTTAATCAGTTTAATTGGTTTAGCAAAATGAGAAAAAATTAAGTTAAATGACAATTGGATAGATCATAATATGTTCCAGAACCAAATGACAGTGCTGTGTATCAGTTTCAGAAATGTGACATTAAATCCAAAGTAAAATAAAGTAGTAATAAAAGTTTAAGATTATTGGGGGAAAAAAAACCTAACATATAAACATGACTGTCACTATTATATAAAGAATTATACCAGAGAAAGAGACACACACAAAGACACACACACACACACCAACACATACAAACATATAAGTCAGGGCTGTCAAACATGTGGCCTGCAGGCCACTTGCATCACGTGTTGGCCACACCCACACCCAGTTTAGCAAAGGGGGGGAAAAGTCACAATATATCACGTGATAACGCCGTGATGACATGAGTTTGACACCCTTGATATAAGTAAAGAACCTCATCGCAAAGTTACACATAAATGTGAACATGACAAAAAGATTTAGAATACATGCACAACTGAAATACTGAGTAAACAATGACATTCTTTGCCTGTTTGCATATGACACACTTTAAATGTGAATGGTTTGCACATTTGACAACATACATATGATAAAACATGTTTTACCAAAAAAAAGAGAATCCTCTCCCATAAAATAAGATTGTAATTATTATTCTCTTGGAGTTAACTATTGCCATCATTTATAATGGTTCCTTTGAAATGAAAACAGAGATGGTATTTTTAAAATTCTAATGCAGGCTAGGGTTTTAACTGTAGTTCTGCACTCCGCAGTATCAACAGGAATATGTAAAACGTGAACTGAACAGCACCATTCTATGTACTTTCTCTAGAAACTAGTATACATAACTATGCTCCCTTTGATATTAGTATAATTATAGAATTACCATGATAAGTTTTGGATGAAAACTGAAATGGTATTGTTAAATGACAAAATTGGAATTCCCACTAAGAAAGGCAAAAGAAGGCTTCTAGAAAGATAAAGATTTTTCACAAGTATATTTCTCTGAGTCAGATCACAATGTGACTGTTATAACACAAAAACATGACCATAGATATCATTTTAGCTGCATAAAATGCATAGACAGACACACAGTGTGTGTGTGTGTGTGTGTGTG
>AZIM01000606.1:224034-234479 GCA_000516915.1 Ophiophagus hannah
TGATCAAAATTCAGATGCTTGACAATTGACTCAAATTTATGATGGTTGGAGTGTCCTGGGATCATGCAATCCCCTTTAGTGACCTTCTGGCAAGCAAAGTTAAAGGGGAAGCCAGATTCACTCAACAACCAGGTTACTAACTTAATAAATGCAGTGTTTCACTTAACACTTGTGACCAGACAGGTTGTAAAATGAGGCAAAACTCACTTAACAAACATCTCACTTAGCAATAGCAATTTTGAGCTCAATTGTGGTTGTAAATCAAGGATGACCTGTAGGTAATGAAAAGTCTGCAAACAAACAAGCTCCAAGAGAATCAAGGACTCCATAAATCTTTTGTGTTTCTCACGAAACTCTAACTGGTGCAGGTTATCCTGTTATTCTCCTGAGAAAGGAGTTAAAAGACATATTTGTTTGCTGCTACTTGTATCTAAATAAATTTCGTGCATTTATTTAAAAAGACGAAGTTTCATGGAAGCATGAATGTATGAAATATTATGTTGGCTTTAGTATTGCATTATATATAACAAGTTAGAGCAAGTGAGATATTATAAAGCATTTCATTATTAATTATTTTATTAAATAATAACTTTGTAAATTATATGCTTTTGTAAATTGGGAAGTTTTTTCCCCCATCAGGAGGAAGTTGTGTTCCACTTGTACCTAAGTGAGAATCAAAGTTGCTATGTTACTTGAAATTTGTGTTCAAAGGTAGCAGTAGTATTTCCTGCAACACATTTGCCAAGTGAACAATCAACAATTTTCAAAACCTGCAGTAACATGGTGATCTAACTTATAGCCTTCATGAATAATACTTTTTGGTAACTCACAATGGTATCAATATGTTTTCAAGGAATTGGAGATGCGGCTAGCAGTTCTTAACTATAAATGCACATCATTTGTTTTCTTTGAATTTTGGATAAAAGCAAATCAGATAAAATTTTAAAGGTAAGAGATGACAATATCAAAAGGCAATAAGAGAAAAGAAAAGAAAAGAATGGTAATAAAAAAAAGCAGAGTTTAAAAAGTGGAGAAAAAAATATGAAAATATTATAAGATTGTTTTTACCCAGTTGAATTTTAGGTGAATTTCATGGAATAAAATAAGATCAGCAACATCAGTAATGGGCAAACATATAGATATACCACACAAAGAGGGGGGAAATTCCCACTGAAGGACATAATATTTATAGAGTTTGATACTTTATTAGTGACCGTCTTAATACAATACATTTTAACTTAAGTGAAGCCAAATGCTCACTTAGGAACATATGTCTGCACTATAAAAAAGTATAACCAAGAAGATGAACTTTGATTTTTTAATATGACCTCCTCTTAACATTACAAAGTAGAAATCAATCATGGATAATAATACATTTTAGATTACTCAGTGGAGCCTATCATCAAAAGGCTAGAGTTTAATTGAACATTACATTTCCAAATCATGTTCTTTTTTCCCCTCCTCTCCTTCTTTGTTTTGTGTTAATAGAACACTATTCTCCCAAGTTTTAGTGAGGAAAACTTATCTTTGAATGAGATATTGGATGGTTATTACACCCATTTGTTTAATGTGATACGGTCCTACAATCCAGAATTATGATCTTTATTTAATAGCTGCTCCAAGACTACCCAGAATTACAACCATACATTAAATAATACAGATGTAGTATTAATACTTGTACATCTGACCTTTAAAAAAACAATTAAAAACCCCAAATCCATCACTTTTAAAAATAATATTTAAAATTTGAAAGATTAGACCATATTTGAAATGTGAAAGACTATCAATCGATAAATTTCTCTTCACTGAATGTTATAGCTCATAATCTGTAATCTTGTAATATTGGTGTAGTGGAGGTCAGTAGATAAATGTTTATGTCTTTTCAAATACCCAGCCTACACGTAGGAAAGGGTGACAAGCCCAAAATTACCCAGCCAGTTTTCATATCTAAGAGAGGACTACATCTTTGGTTTATCTGCTTGTAGCCTGACACCTTAATTAATGTACCATGCTGGCTCCCAAATGATGGGTAGCGAGAGAATGCCGCACAGTCTCTTAAAAATGCCACATATTTTAACGACATAAATGTATAAATAATTAAAACTGAGGATTGCAGCTTATGTGATCTCTCAATATAAACCACATTGACTACAGTGGAAATGAATCAAAGCTAGCACCCTTGTTTTCAGAAAAAAAACTGTTTTAATGTGCAGGGTTAAAGAATAGATTGATTGTTTTTCAAACTTTATCATCTGAATGTGCAAGGCTGAGAGATGGATAGGTTTTTCAGAAATATTTTCCAAACCCTTAGCTTTCAAAATGTCTCACAACAGTTCAACAAGAGATGAAAGTCCTACCCTCAAGGAAACAAACTCAAAAATAAAATAAATAAGGATAAGAGAACAGAGGTAATATGGACAAAGAAGAAAAGTCCACTTCAAGGTCAGAATTAAAGCAGCTGTAAACTATGTTTGGATTTGGTAATATCTTTTTGTGTTTGCCTTGTTGTTTAAATACAAATTGTTGGCCCCTAATCAATGGAAAAGTCTGAATTAAAACTTTCCTTTTAGTTAACTCAGATGTGTTTTTTTTTTCTTGACCAAATCATTCTGCCATTCACAAGGCAATCCTTTTTCCCAATTCACCACTAAGGGAGAGAATTGGGACGTGGGTAAGAGGCCCTGGAAAGGCAGCATGTGACATTGTGTATTTTATCCTACCAATAAATATATAAATTCGTTACATATACCAAGCACATCTCATTAGAGTAACTCTAGTACTAGTGAGAAGGGATGAAGGCCTCCCAATTTCTTTCTTTTTTTTTTCCTGTATACCAAGTTATTCAGTTTTATAAAATTAATTCACTAAAACTTAGGGATTTTTTTTTTTAAAAAGAGTGCTATCATAATTTGAATAGGTATAAAGCTATGCCAGTGTGGCTCTTTTGACTACAGATGAAAATATGTTATTTGAATTTCCTTCCAGTTGAAAGGAATGGTAATACAATGTGGCTGAGATATTCACACCATTTGATACTAGGATTATGTCCAAAATTTGTTCCATCTGAAGTTCTCCATGGATTTTGGAATGCTGTATTATGGAACTTCAACTGTTGAATGAAGGATTATTATTATAAGGTTGTGTATGATTTATAATTTCAAGTTATTTTAATCTAAGTTTGTCTTTTATAGCTGTATGTCTTCAACATTCATACTTTGGTAAAAATGGAAGAAGAGTATAAACTTAAAGAATTAAGAAAATGCAAACAACAAAAAGGTTATGTTATTTGCTAAGTAACATATACATTAAGAGAAAAATAAATTAATAAAATGTTCTATCAACCATTGAACAAATATGCTATACAGAATTATAACTATCTCTTATATACAACTGTGACATACAATTTCAAAAGTATTCATTTGTCAAAACTAAGTTATATTTGCTTAATTTTTAAATGGCAACATTCTAATGACTAATCAAACTATAATCCTAGTGTTATATTGATATTACACTTTCATAATTTAGAATGAAAAGAGAAATGCCACATTTTTAATAGCAGAAAATGTCCATAATTTATCAGAAATCCTAAATGTGACAGGGCACAAGTTTCGAAATCAGTGCCACAAAAGTGCAATGTTTCAGTCAAGGGACTATTTTACAGCTAAAAAATGAAATATATGTTTGAATCAGTACAGCAACTCGCTTATACGGTCATCTTTTATTTTAGCATCCATTGGAAATAACAATTGCATATCTGTGTGTTTGTGCATTCAGTCACACTGATATTTCAAATATATATAACTGCAGTTTATCACTGATACCATTTAAACGCTCTTCTATTACCTGCCTTTATAAAAAAGGAAAATGGCCCTGGATTTAATATGATTTTATTCTGTTCTTACTAAAGTATTTTTATTGAATCCAACCATCTAATTTCAAAAGCAAATTAGAAAACAGTCTGCCTTTCAAATAAATATTATCATCCTCTAAATGAGTTATAAAGGCCTACAGGTGAATACTTTGGTCAGATTTCCCCTCTTTTTTTACCCATATATAACAAGGAAAAGATTTGGACATAAAAAGGAGGAAATCCTAAAGTTGCCCAAAGTGTCTGTGCAGTATGCACTTGTAATGTTTTGTGTGGTAATTATGGCAGTATGTTAAAAATAGAAATGATAATGTTGATGCAATCATCATATCATCCACCCTAATATAATATTATTCATGATGAAGCTATAATGGAAAAAAAATCAACTTACCTGTTTTAGGATCAACAGAGAAATATGGTTGCCCCTGAAGAATACTATAAACTACCCGGGCACTATTTCCATAGGTGGGATCATCTGCATCTGTAGCTGTCACCTGAAGGACTGAGGTACCTATCATAGTCAAAGAAACAGGATTCACCTTCAGTGTACAGATTTTTAAGTAATGTACATTCTGATGCTTTTTCAGTTCAATAAGAAGACTTACAATAAGTATAATCTTTCATTAAGCCACTGACCTTATTCTCATGATTTTTTAGATTTATAATCATCTTTTTTTCCTAGAGTTTAAGGTGGATTATATCTGGATCTCTCTTCATTTTATCACAACAGTAACCCTATGAGTTGGACTGTAGTGATTTGAACTCACTCCTGCGGGTGCATGCCAACTTTCCTCATTTATCTGTCAGAAGATTCAAATCCAGGAAGCCTCTACCGGCACTTGTACAACATTTGCCCAACAACTTTAATATTGATTCTCACTGGAAAGCCAAATAGGTCACTGAATGCCCAGAGACAGAAATACATATAAATGACCCCACAAAAAAGGTGCCAGGCTTTGAACTACCACATCAGCAATGGACCATCCTGAATAGGAGTTGCATCTCACATGGTGTCTGTCAGGATACACTGTATAAATGGGGCATAGTATCTTCCCCTCAGTGTGACACCTAGATCCCACTTCAAACTGTACATCACATCATAAGTGGATATAAGCTGATAGCATATATCGGTCTAGTATCTAAGTTTTTAAAATATGAACAATGCTGTACTTCAATGATTAGATGACCTAGATATTGGTATTTAAGCATAGATCTTTTAAACATTTGTATTTTATTGTGTTTATTAATCTAGGAGTAATGTTAATATCTATTGCTAGCCCATGTATGATATGCCATATGCTAAATAAATAAATGAGTTGGACTGAGGGACAGAAAAGAACTAAAATCATCCAGTTAGTTTCTGTGGACTAGAAGGTGGATCTCAACAATCACCACTCCACACTGGATATTCCTGCTATTTTAAAGAATGTGAAAGCACAAAAGCTCAGAAACTGGCCGATTACAATGATTATGTGTGACCTAGCCATGGTTTTTTCACTCATATTCCTATGTTCGCTCTACATTTTGGACCTTCATGTTTTGTGTTTGCAATTCCACAGCAAAAGACAAAAGGCCATTTTTGATGGGGAGACTTACTATATACTAAAACTTGAAAAAACACAAGATATTTTAAACTACAAAGCTTTGAAAGTAAGCTACTGTATGCTCAATAACAGGACATATTAGAAACTACTTTATTTTCTTGCTCCAAATCTAAATTAAGGAAATAATTTCAACTAATGGTGACAAACTGTGAAACAGCAAGGAGAGGGAAGAGGATATGAAAAGTTTCTTATCAAGAAAAAAAAATTAAGCACTGTAATAAGATTCTATGAAAGCACATTCCAATACAGAGACAAGCTGCTTATTAAACAATACGAAGTGATCACTCAGCTTGTAATTGTGAAGCAACGTAATGGATGTGTCACCAGTCTCTTCTCCAGATGCTAGTTTGGAGGAGGAGAATAAGTCGGTCCCTGGCACCTCTGGGGAAGACAGGGCAATGCAACAAGTTAGTCTGGAGGCTCCAGGAGGGAGTGAGAACAGCTGCCAGTAGTGAGTGAGGATGAGGAGGTGGCATCAACCCCTCCCCCAATCCAAAGGCACACAAAGCTGAGAGGTGACAGGAACACCACCAGTTGGCCAGGTTACTCACAAGGAGGCAGTCTCATCCACTGTGAGGGACTGTATCAATATTAACTATTTAAGCCTGCCCAAAGAGAAGGATGTTGCTGGAACAATGTATTTTACCTCGTGTGCCTGCTTCCTGTGTTTCTTGCCTTTGGACTTGTGTTTGCACCTTAGATGGATGCCTTAACTTTGTGCCTTGCCTTGTGGATTATTCCTAGCCTTGGACTCTTGCCTTGCTGTGTGTGGTCATTCTAGTCACTGACTAAATTTGATAATTTAATCCACTCTTCTTGTCGGCTTCCCAGAGACTCTGGTGGAACTTGAAGAGGGTGTGGATTTTGGCTAGTGTAGAACTGCTAGGGACTGAATAATTGGGCACAGGCAGCCCAATAAAGACTTTTAACCCACTGTGGTGTGTGCATGTGTGAGCAGGACAGCACAAGCACAAGATTCCACATGTGACTGAGTAGATCTCACTCCTTAGGAACAGCTAGCAAGGCCTGGGGCTGCCAAAAAGTATTAACCTGTTCGGTTTGAAATTAGTTTGTGCTGAAGCACAATTTACAACCTCGATTTACAACCTCAATTGAAGCCAGAATTTCCATTGTTAAGTCAAACGAAATCAAGCAAAATCAATTGGTGGGGGACAAATTTGCTTAACAACTGTATTATTTGAGATTGTTAAGCAAGTTTGGCTTCCCCCATTGACTTTGCTTGTCAGAAGCCAGATGGGAAAGTCACAAATGGTGATCCGATGATCCTGGGATGCTGCAATTATCATAAATGTATGTTGGATGCCATGCCCGAAGATTGATCACGTGGTCATGGAGATGCTGCAATGTTTATAAAGTGAGAGGATCGGTGCAAGCCACTACTTTCAAGTGCTGTTCTAACTTCAAACTAAATGAAAAGTTTTCAGTCAAGGGCAACCTATATCATATTGTGTGTTCTTTGAAATTCAGCACAGAAAAAAAAAATCATCTGACACTATGATTGCAGACTCACTGGAAAGTTTCTGTCTTTCAAGGATAGTTTTGAGCCACCCAGAACTAGCAATAGTAATTCCAATGGTAAGTGGAAAGAGGAAGTGCCTCTGAAATTTCTCAGAAGTATTTCACACATTTTGACAGATTGGGGCTTTTTTTAAAAAAAGCTCCTTTCTCTTGTTACACATAGACACTTAAATTATTCAAAGCATGGTTAACTTTCTAAATTGTTTCTTTATGTGTTTTTAGAAATTTCAGCCTGCATGTGATATATTCCAAGACTTAATTTCTAAAAAGCAAGGTTAAGTGCTTAAGGGTGGGCAGGAGGACTGAAAATTATACAGGGGATACATTGAGTGAAATGAAATCCTTGATCCCTAAAGCAAAATGTGTAATGAATAGTTGAGATGATTTGGAAAGATGTTCTACAAAGACTTCTTATCTTTTCTTTTTTATTACTAACAAGTACTATTATGTGGTTAGTAACTGATTGCTGCGAAGATGCTTGGATTTGAAGAGAAATAATGACCTGCAACGACTCTTTAAAATTCCTTTGGGGCAAAGCTCTCTGCCACATCTACTGTTCAGGAATTACTGATAATTATCAGAATTATTGTCAGGAAATAGCTGGAAGGAGCTATGAAATACAGCATTTTGATGTGTCCCATCCTATTCCTCCTTTCTCTTGTTCATGAAGAAATGCTAACAGAGTTTATGTTACATGTTTCTGGAATATATATATATATCAATTCAGAAAAGGGAAAAGACATGCCTGAGCACTGGAAATCACATTATAGTTTATTTCCTCGGGGATCCTATATGGCAATAGAACTGCTTTTTCTGTAGTTTTATCTAGCAACCATAAACCAAAATTTTACCTAAGCACCATAAATTTATTAAAAATCTTGAATCATTGTCTGGAGGCTTTAAGGGTCTAGATTAAATCAAATGAAATTCTATCAAGTTGGAGTTGTTGATTATTTAATAAACAACTAGACTGTTACAAATCTCACTGCATTGAAACGATGTGGTGTATTCATTTACAACATAATTAAATGAAACTAGGCAACCCAATAACATTAATCCTAGTAGTTATTCTCAGTGGGAATCTCATTTCCCCTGAACCTGATGGCTCATAACTTGGGGGCAATGATTCTCCTAAATTCTTGGATCCCATTAAAACAGCAGGTAAAAATTGTGACAATTGGCCATCACCCAGCTTCATTTGTAACTACTTATGACTCACTTTAGACCTGAATGTCCTGGTGTCAGTAATTCAGTACTCAGATAGAGAACTGAAATACACTGTATATGTGGCTCTCTTTGGAGACAACCCAGAAGCTATTGCTGGTGCAGAATGTAATGGCTAGGTTATTGAGGGGAGTATCAAAAAGCTGGTTATTTACCTTTAAATCCCTATATGTTGCAGGGATATATCAGGC
The DNA here is from genome assembly GCA_000516915.1 of Ophiophagus hannah. NCBI lineage: Eukaryota > Metazoa > Chordata > Lepidosauria > Squamata > Elapidae > Ophiophagus > Ophiophagus hannah. The sequence continues at coordinate 232,461 of AZIM01000606.1, forward strand.
AATGTCTTCACAGATAATAATTACTGATTCCATTTGGATGTCTAGAAAGGTCCGGTTGAGGCTATCTCCCCCCCCCCCGAGTTAACAAGCGTTCTCAGCAATGCCTTCTAACCTCTTGAATTCCCTTTCCTCAGAGCTACATGGACTACTCAAATCTCACTTGTTTTTGCAAACAGGTGAAAAACATTTCATTTACACAGCTTTTCAGCTCTTGGTTATAGTTAGTGGTTTATGTGCTTCTATTTCATTTGCCAGGTTTTGTGTTTCTGTATTTTTTTTCATATAATCAGTTCATTGTTCTAGATATTGCAATTCAAAAATCCATATTTTTTAAAAAAAAAACATTGGTCTTTATAACACTGCATAAAAAAACCATATATGTTATATGAAACCAAAACAGAGCAATAGTAGGACAAACGTATCTGGCATGATTGTTTCCTCGCTTATTCTACAGTTGTTACCCATCAAATGCCCATTAGGACATGAGTTAAATATTTGTTTATATCGGGAGGGAGGGAGATAGGGATGTAGGGTGGTAAGATTGATAGATGATAAATAAAAATATAAGGGATCACTCATAGTTATGGGTGGATCCATCTACAATCTCTCTCTCTCTCTCCTCCCCCCTCTCTCACGTGTATATGTCTATGTATAGACATATACATAGCTCACAAGCTATGATCACAGGCTCACAAGCAGATCTACAGGGCAAGAAAAGTAACTCATACACCTGATTTTGAATTGCTTAAATTTTCTGGATTGTAAGCAAGTCTTCAAAAGCACACAACTTGACTGGGGCTGTTCATTTTGGGGTAGAAAATCCTGAAGACAACTTAATGAAACAACTTAGAATAATTATTCCTTTTGGCTTCTTGTGTCCCAAAATTTCTTACCTCTTTTTTTTACAGAGACCAATAGCAGAAATATCATTCTTCATAATATGAGTCTATCTCTTAAGAGAAGCAGATCCTGCTTTCCTAGGATCTGGGATTCTAAATATTCTAGTACTGTGAGTGAAAGTAATTTAGCTGATAGGCTGAAGTGTAGTCAATTGCTACAGAAAGTCAGCACAGCTCATTTTCAGAATGCACCTAAATCCTAAGAATTTATATTCAGACTCATATTTTCATTCCACAGCTATCCACTACCAAGAGGTTTTGAAGATTTTTTATTTTTTCAAATTCCAGTAAGTGCTCAACTTGAGTGATATCCCTTCCTGAATTAATCTACAGACTGGCACTTAATTATCCACTGCTTTTGTACTTTGAAAATGCACTTAGTTCAAAAACATTTATTAAGATCATTATTTTTAAAAGAAGAAAAGTACTTTTTGTATCTTAGAAATAACAAAGAAAAAAGAAAAGTGGACAGAAAAATACAGAAAAAAAGAAGCATGCATTGTGTTGCACATAAGAAATCATATGGAGTAGTTTTTGACTAGATCATTAAACTCTGAATGTATAAAATAACATTGATCAGTTTTTACATTATGTTGGTAGCTAGTCAGCTCGAAAAGAGAAAGCAAATTCAATTTGCAAGATCCAAGATTATAAATGTACGGTTACACTGCCTTTTCAAAACTGAAGGGTGAACTTTGCTTCTGCCATGCTCAGAATTCCCTATTTCTTTTTCCACATAATCAATTTATTGTTCTAGGTATTTCAAGTTTAAAAATCCATAAACATTTTTTTTGTTAAAAAATTGGTCTTTATAACACCACATTAAAAAAAACTTGTATGTTATATGAAACCAAAACAGAGCAACAGTAGAACAAGCCTATCTGGCATAATTGTCCTCTCACTTATTTTACAATTCCAGCCTACTGAAGGTAATATTGAGTCCCTTTGAACTCTTGCTTGGGATGTCTAATACATGTGAAAAATGTTTTGTTGAATTACTGTATGTTTGTGTGTATGTGTATTCTTTAATCTACATATTGATTAATGAGTATGGGGCATTCCTATGTTAGAGACTTCAATAAGCATCAACAAAAATTATCTATCTATCTATCTATCTATC
>AZIM01000607.1:403920-414204 GCA_000516915.1 Ophiophagus hannah
GTTTCCTATATGATTTGATTGCTTATTGTACCTTATGACTATCATTAAGTGTCGTACCTTAGGATTCTTGACTTTTGACGAATGTATCTTTTNNNNTATGTATACTGAGAGTATTTACACCAAGACCAATTCCTTGTGTGTCCAATCNNNCTTGGCCAATAAAGTATTCTATCTATCTATATCTGTCTTATTAATTTAACAACTGCAGTTGATTTAATTAACAACTGTGGGAAGAAAGGTTGTAAAATGGGCCAAAATTCACTTAACAAAGTTTTGCTTAGCAACAGAAATGCTGGGCTCCATTGTAGTCATAAATCAAGGATTGCTTGTACTGATTAAGTTACCTCGTTTGGGTAATGAAACATCTGCAAGAAAACAACCAAGCTCAGAGTACCAAGCACCCCTCATTTCAGACCTGAGCTACAAATATCCTCTTTTATTGATAGCGGTTTTTTTTCCCCCCAACTGGGGCTAACACAATTTTTTTTTCCCCGGCCTCCAACAGCTGTCACGTTATGGTCAACAACATTATCTTATTTAGGGGAGAATCTGTGAGTTTCAATGTAAAATATATGCATTAAATATCTCATTCACTCCCCCTTCCCCCCTTTTGGGGATGAAGTGGGGGGGGGCTGCATGTAGACTTGCCAACTCTGGCTTCGAGTCAACATAATTACAAGTTAATCCATATGATCAGGCAGCATTTGCAGTTTTCCAGGGGATAATTATGGTAACATCTTGCACAGCAATCCAGACGGGTTGATAATCACAGCTTCTTCTTCTTCTTCTTTTTTTAAATAAGAAATAAACGTGAAGCCCAGAAGCCATATACCTGGGTGAGCAGCCGTTCTTTCTCTTCGGCCTCTTCGGCAAAAAGAGGAGCCGATTCATCAATTTTCCGCTGTTCTTCCTTCTGCACCTGAGCTGCATTCGGAAGGTCAGGATTCCTGGGGACCTAAAACCAGCAATGGAATGAATGAATAGTAAGCGAGCAATGCTATTAAGGGTTCTGGATAGAGGCCTGTCCAGCTCCCTTTATGGCCTTTCTCTGAAATGCCAAAAGGCAAGATTGATGCATTTTTCATCTACTGGGGATTTGATAGGAGAGGAAATATTTCTCTAGCATCAGGGCAATAGTAGAGAAACATTCTTTTTTACTTGTGTTTACAGGCCTCAGAAAGTTCTTCAGGCGAGATGAACATAACCTATCATAACTCATCTCTTTCCCCTTCCTCCTCGATGGCTTGCAGGCACTTGTTCCACACAAGTGTACCAGTAACAGCAATACATAAGTAGCCAATACGTGTCCAGAGCTCTTTTTAAAGCTTCCAAAAGCTTCTGGGTATCATGAATATATGAGAGAGAGAGAGCGCACGTGTGTGTAATGTGTGGAGAAGACACAGCAGGAATACAGCGCTTAGGCAGTGAAGAAGTATTTTGTGTAATAACCTATATCCTGTTTGGAATGGGCCAGGGCTACACAAAGTTGATTTTAAAAAGTGTGCCTTTGTAAATTAGGGAGAGGGGGGTATTTATATTAGAATATTATTTATTTAATATTAAGGTTGTAGTTTCTTACCTTATAGCCTATCGTCTTCCGATAATAGAGGATTTCTTTTTCAAGAAGTTCAAATAACCGTGGTGGAAAGAATTGGAAATCTTGAATATTTGGCTGCTTGGGCGGTCGTGGAGCCTTTGAAATTAAACACATAAAGTATCGATGCTATGTTCTAATTTTTATTTGCGTACTCATGAAAATGAATATATTAGCTCTTTGTGTAACAGAGAAGGTTACACTGCTGACCTTTGGGATTTTAGGCTCACTGACACGGAGAGCTTCCCTAAAATAGGCATCCACAGCGTAGTTGGCTTTGCGTTCTCGTTTTGGAGGCTCGATCCATTCCATCATGCTCAGCTACAAAAAATAAATAAACTCATTAAAAGAGCAGGGAAGGTTGTCAGGTTCTTGCTGACACAGGTGCTTCCTTTACAAAAACCTGAACAAATGGTTGTGCGCTGGGTTAATGCTTTCTGTATTTTTTTCATGTTCTTTTTCTGAACAGAAGGATGTCTTTTTAAAAATATTGAAACGTGAATAATAAAAAGAAGTGATGAACTTCCTTGCCATATGTTAAACCATACCAGTATTGAATTTGAGAAAATTAAGAAATAAAGGAGCACATACATTGTTTCACGTGCATGAGCCTGGGTGAGTTTCCTTCAGAGAAACAAAAATTAATTGCATTCATGGGACTCTTTTGAGAATTCCATTTTGAACTTGACTAGGATACATTTTCCCAAGTATCCATCACCTGGACCTAAGTATAATTAATTTTTGGACCACTTTCATGCATCCTACATTCTACACTGGTTGGACTACGCTTATTGCATGCACTAATGGGGGAGAAACATTTGGTAATTAAAGAAAAAAAATGGTTTGATTTAATGCTGGCTGGGGGACTCTGGGCATTGAAGTCCATACATATTCAAGTTGACATAGTTAACAATGTTCTAGAAGATATTACAGGATTAAATCTTCCTCTATTTCTGGCCATTGGGAATGCTGGCTGATCTGAAGATTTAACAGAATAGAGCTGGAAGGGATCATGGGGTCTTCTAGTCCAAAACCAACTCAACCAGGAGACCCTATACCCATTCCAGACAAGTAGCTGTCCAATTTCTTTAAAACTTCCAGTGATGGAGCAGCTATAACTTCTGAAGGCAAGGTATTTCACTAGTTGATTGTTCTCACTGTTAGCAAATTTATCCTTAGTTCTAGGAGAACTTAATTAGATTCCATCCATTGTTTCTTGTTTTGCCTTCTGATGCTTTGGAAAATAAGTTGACCCCCTCTTCTCTGTGGCAGTCTTAAAATATTGGAACAATGCTTTCATGTCGCCCCTAGTCCTTCTTTTTACTAGACTAGACATACCCAATTCCTGCAACCGTTCTTCATATGTTTAAGCCTCCAGCCCCCTAACCTCCTTTGTTGCTCTTCTCTGCACAGTTTCCAGAATCTCAACATCTTTTTAATAATATTGTGACCAAAACTGGATGCAGTATTCTAGGTGTCGTCTTATTAAGGCATTATAAAGCGGCACTAACACTTCACATGATCTTGATTCTATCCCTCTGTAAATGCAACCAAGGATTGCATTGGCTTGCATCTTTGCATCTCAGGCAACATTCAGAAAGATAATAGACTTTCCAGTCACAAGTACACTCCAACCTAAATTTGTGGGGTGTGTGTGTGTGTGTGTGTGTNGAGAGCGCAATGAGAGCCTAGAATTTCACCCCAGCAACATCCAGTGCTTATTTTAAGATGTTTATGATCCTACTGAAATCAAAAAGCATTCTCTGTAATGGAATTCATGCAACTGCAACACCCCATGTATATTAAAAATATACCTTTTGTTTCCCTCTATAATCTTCCCCTTCAAAATTGTACAAACTCATTTCAGTGTCCATTGTGAAGTTCCGAAGAGAGCTTTCACCCATTTTTTGCAAACGTTCATTCATTTCAGCTGTCTGAAGTCACAAGTACCAAAAAAAGAAAGAGAGTACATGTTTAGAAAATGTCTTTTCCATGCATATAAATACTATGGCTGATTTTAATCAGTCTGTATGAAAAGTTAGCTACACTTTAACATATTTTCCCCGGTTAGTTCAGAGCTGATATTTATTACAGATAGCAGAAAAAATGAACAAGGCACAGTATACGTGATTTATGTTCCACATTATCTCACCTTTTTTTCACCTCTTTCTAAAATAGTAGTAATGTCTTCATCAGTCAATTCACTGTCTTTGGAAGCGAAGACATGTGTTGCTCCATGACGGATCATTTGCAACATTTCATCTTTTGCTAGTTTGTTAGACTGCTGATCGATAAGCCTTCCTAATACATAGAACACAAAGAATTTTAATTCCAAACCCATTGTGAGTTCTACACTAGAATTATAAAGTCATATCCCTATCTAAGCAGGCTATTTAATAAAATTACAATTAAAAAAGTGGAAGTACAACAGCAAAGTTAAAGGTTTCATCTCAGTGCCAAATTTAAAGCAAAGATTTACAGAAAGGATTGAGAAAGGATAGTTATGTGCAATTTGAGGTTAGCACCATGATATTATCCAATTTTTACAGGACCATTAAATTTTAACTGATCAGCAGCACAATATGCTTGCTAAGCATATATCAAGCAAAGCATTTATTTGGTACTGAAGTCACATCAAAAATAGAAAACAAAGACAGATACTGAAACACTCACATATTTAACTCCAGTTCCTATTCTGTTTTAAATTTGAAGGAGGGAAACATCTCAAAGGAAATGAGATTTTTCTAGCTTCACTACCAAACGCTACAGGTCAGTTCCTGCCTTAATACTATAAACATACCAAATACTATAAACATATCAAACCGTACCTTGCTGAATAACAATTGAATCCAGCCTCAATTTTATCTCAGCTCTTTCTACTATTCTCTCTTCAACAGTGTTGTCAGTGATAAGCCGAAATACCCGCACGGCCTTTTTTTGACCAATCCGATGAGCACGATCCTAATCAGGGTAATTTAATAAAGGTATAAGTGAAAAGATGCCGAACACCAATTTAAAGGCAAAGGTGAATGTATCGTTTAGTCTATTTTAATCAACCCTCCAAATGTAGTGTTTACATGATATGTTTTTTTTTAAGTTATCTTATGCAGCTGCCCCAGAAATAAACCTTGAAGGTCTCCACTTACCATCGCTTGTAGATCGACCTGTGGGTTCCAGTCTGAATCATAGAGGATCACAACATCAGCTGTTGCTAAATTAATCCCCAGGCCTCCAGCTCTTGTACTCAACATAAAAACAAACTTCCTACTGTTTGGAGCATTAAAGGTGTCTATTGCTTCCTAAAAAAAAAGATATTTTTTTTAAAAAAGAGACTGTATTAAAAATACCGTTTCCTGCAAGGGATCAAGAACCTGTTTTTTTGTTCTTGTTGCTTTGCCTGGTTTCTAAAATAGTTAATACAGGGAGAACCCTGGCCATGATAGAAGCACAGGGAATCAAAACTCTTTCCTTCACCTCTCCAAGCAGTTCCACATGCAACTGGATCCCCAGCCTGTGAATTATAGAGATCTTCAAGCAGCACAGGTGATTCTCACCCCCATTTTTTGTAAATGCGCCTTTCACCCATTTTCCCTTAAAGTGATACAGATAGTCTTCGATTTGCGACCATTCGTTTAAGCAACCATTCAAAGTTATGATGGTGCTGAAAAAATGACTTACGATCTGCCCCTGCACTTATAAACTTGCAGAAGATTGCAATTCAAGCCCTCGGCAACTGTCATTGCAGCGTGCCAAGGTTGTGTGATGCCCATTTTCAACCTTCCCAGTGGGTTTCCAACAAGTAAAGTCATTAGGAGAAGGTGGAGTCACTTAGCAACTGTGTGTGATTCAGTTAATAACCATGGCAAAAAAGATCATAAAACCAGACAGAATGCCCTTAATGACCGCATCGCTTAGTGATGGAAGTTCCAGTTCCAATGATGGTTGCAAGTCAAGGACTGCCTGTAGCTGAAACTCAAATTAGAAAGTTGAATGACATAGGGGGCAATAATGAAAAATTAATCTCTGTTTATAAGGCCTGATGGAAGATAAACACTGCTGACCCAGCAAATTGGCACTCAGGAAAACAGTGAAGAAACATTAGTTTGAGTCCAGGATAGAAGAAAATGAACGTTCAAGGGACTAGACAAATTATTCCCACCTCTCTCTCCTCGTGAGGTGTTTGCCCATCCAGGCGACAATATTCATAACCTCGCCACATGCAGTAGTCTTCCAAGATATCCAGTAAGCGAGTCATTTGGCTAAAAACAAGAACTCTGGAACCTGAGGGACAAAGGAGTGGTTGAAGCCCCTTTAACTACACTTTGGGTTAATGATAATGAGAAGCATCTTCATTAAATAGTTATTATGTCCTTCCCGGACATAATACATTTACTGATATCAATAGGACCAAGAAATAATGGCTAACTTTGGTGGATCTTCATCAACTGCATGATGAATCTGGAATTGATCATTTATTTATGTATTAAATTTTCAGTCACTCAGCTGCATTGCAACTGGGCAATTTTTTTTATTCCAGTCATTTATCTATTCATTCATTCATTTCTATCCCACCTTTATTATTTTTACAAATAAGGCAGCAAATATATTCAACACACCTTTCTCCTCTTCTTTTTCCCACAACAACCCTGTGAAGTGGGTTGGGCTGAGAGAAAAAGTGCCTGGACCTAAGTTACCCAGCTGGCTTTCATGGCTAAGGTGGGATTTTAATTCAGGGCCTCTTTCCTTCTAGTCTGGTGCCTTAACCAATGGACCAAAACACTATATACTGGCAATGTGTAATATAAAACAATTAAAAATAAGATAATACAGAGATCCTGCAGAATAGAAGTCCTTGGGGGGGAGAGGGGAAACATAGAATCCGACAACACCAAAGTCCCACAAGGGGTCCCACTGGGCCAAAACTGGGAGGAAGGGGAAGGAGATAATCTGTCTTACCCTGTTCTTTGAGTTTTGATAGTAATTTGTCCAGGGCAACCATTTTGCCACTATTGGTCACTAAATGAGTATCAGTGGTATAAGGAGGGCCTGGTTCAGCACCATCAAACAGGTACGGGTGATTACAACATTTCCTCAGCTGCATCAGGATGTTCAACAACCGCATCTTGTCCATTTTGCCCGCTGAATTTAAGATATCGATATCTTTCATCAGGATCTTGGTATACCTATAAGGTTAATTGGATAATTTAATAAAGGAATAACACATTAATGTTTAAATGTATAAAGGATGAACGAGTCTTGGTCATCTATATCCCTGTTTGGCCATTTGTATGTGACTTACTGTACAGCATTAATCTCCTTTGCTTTATTTTCATACTCTAACAGAGTTTTTCAAGCCTGAGAACTCTATACTGTTTCTGCAAGCTCATCAAATTTGATATTTGCTGCAGGGTAACAGCTACGGATATTGGAAAAGAAAAGATACATATATATATAAAAACTGAGCTCAAGGGGAAATTAGGATATCACACAAACACTGTAACTCAGTAACTGATGGGGGTTAAGGCTAGTTATAGCCCCAAACAATCTCACGATTGATTGAGGCTAAACTAACTTTACAAGGAAGAGAGTGAATGGAAGATTTAAATTCATTTCTTTCTGCTAAAGGTAAAGGTTTCTCTGTCCAGTCATGTCCAACCCTAGGGTGCAATGCTCATCTCAGTTTCTTGGCCGAGGGAGCCAGAGGTGTCCAAAGACATTCTCCGTGGTCATGTGGCCAGCATGGCTATATGCCAAAGGTGCACAGAATCCTGTTATGTTCCCATTGAGGTGGTACCTATTAATCTACTTGCGTTTACATGTTTTCAAACTGCTAGGTGGGCAGGAACTGGGGCAGGAACAGGAGCTCACCCTGTCGAGCAGTGCTTGGGTCTCGAACCTGGTCTGCCAGTTTTCCAGCTGACAAGCTCAGTGTCTTTAACTGCTAAGCCATCGTGCCCCCTTTTTCTTCCTGCTACCAACATAAAAATGGTCACTAATGCTCTAGGAACTGTTGGCTACCAAGAGGAGAACCCTGGAATAAAAGAGGTGGGTGAGGCTCTCTCAATTTCCCATGTTATCAATCCCAAAATGGCCACGCACATTTTCATCCCATAAACAGTTTAAAAACAGGAGAAAGGGAAGTTGCCCCAGTTTTGCAGTTGTGGAGGGAGCCTCTAAACCAGCTGCTTCCCATTTGACCAGATCATTTGCCTGTTGCTCATGAACAGAAGGAAATGGCAACTTCTTGATTCTGAGTGTGTTTTACAGATTTATCATCGGCCTTAAGAAATACGCACATTAAAGGCAGGGCAATTAGGTGTATTAAGATTAAAACTTTCGTTCTCCGCTTTCTGAAGTCAAATTCTGTCTGAACATCAAGCAACAACAGTAAAACTTTTTTTAAAAAAAATCTATTCTCCTCCATTCTCTACCTATTGGCATTACAAGTCTCAGAATTCCAGAGGAAAAAAGAGCCAACACATGTTGTTGGGGAATACTAATCTAGTGATAATAACTTGAATTTCAGCATTTACTTAGCAAATGTTAAATGTTTTGGTGTAGGAGAGAATCTTGTAATGTAGAGTAATACTGTATTATTGTCCCAAACTAAAGTGGGAAGTGGAGAAAACCACTATAGCTTAAGCTAAAATAGCTTACGTAAAATTTATCCAATCTAATGCTACACATAGAAAAATATAAAACAAATATTAAGGACAACTTAAAAGAGTTTCCGGGACAGTAATATATTCAATTGCCAATTGTTTTAATAAAGACTACCTTGCTTGCATCACATAATCAGTGTATCAATCTCCTAGTGTAAAGATTTTTTAAATTTACCATTCCCTCTGCATTTTGCTGAGGCCCAGATAAATTTTTACTTCTTTTTTAGGAGGCAAGCTTTTTTCCACTTCAGCTTTTATGCGTCGTAGCAGAAATGGCTTCAAAACCTGGGAAAAAGACAAGAAAAACATAGGAAACATTTTAGTGATATTCCAGATTTTTCAGACATTTCTCCCTGTACAGATAGTCCTCAAAGTATGACAACTGGGGCTGGAATTGTGGTTGTAACTTGCTGTGGTCAAAGGTGCTATGTGACTCAAATTTATGACTGTTTTTACACTGGTTGTAAAGGAAAACACTACAGTCATTAAGCAAATCCAATGATCATTAAAGTGAATCCATTATCTGGAATGGGCATTATTTGCTGGAAACTGGGGAAAAATATCACAAATTGTGGCCAAACAACTATGGGGTGTTGTAAGCGGTTGTAAATATGAGCCAGTTGCCAAAACACAATCATGTGACCATGGGGTATAGGGTAGCAGTCATAACTTCGAGGACAGGTTTGTAAGTAGGTTTAAGTCTGTTGTTAACTCTGAAGTTATTAAAACAACTGTCTGTAAGTCAAGGACTACTACGAAGCTTCTGCCGTCTACCTTAAATACCAGACTACATTGCTCATAATCCCCAGCTTTACTGGTATTATGGGAATTGTGTAAAGTCCTTTCATTTTTAATTGCGGAAATGGAATGCTTTGCTTTTAAAAAAGGAAATACATTCCTCCAAAAGCCATGCTGGGAAGACACGCACCAATAAATTCTATACACTCTAAATTCTATACAGTGCTTTTCAACCCATGGTATGCCTACCTGGCAGGTGGTACGCGTACTACAGGTTGAAAAGCACGGCAGCAAGAATCACCTTTGCACAAAGTTGGAAGAGTGATAAAATACCATCAGATGAAGCTTTAATTCAAAACATAATGGATTGTGCAGAACTAGACAAATTCTCTATGGAATTAAGAGGCAAGGATGATTTAGAATATTACACGATATGGGATAGGTGGTATGAATGGGTGGAAAATAAAGATAAAAATGATGTATAGTCACAAAACGAGAAACATGTATATACAATGACACAAATACTGTTAATGGAAATGAGAGTTTTGTATTTTTGGTTTTTAAAGAATAAAAATTATTTTTTAAAAAAGAAAAGCACTGTTAAAAAAAGTGTTAAAAAAGTGTAGCGGAAGGGATGAGCTGAAGTGGCGGCACTGCCACACAGGTCTGTGGGAGAGTCAGCTGGAGCTGTGGTGTTGCCGGGGCTCCGCTGAGCGCCCAGGATTGGCACGCACAGCTCCAGCCGTTCGGTGCTTCCGCGAGCAGCCTTGGGGAGAGGAGTGAGCTGGAGCTGCATCGGAAGAGAAAATGAGGAGGGGGAGAGGATATAAAAGGAGGAGGTGATGGTGGGAAAGGGAGAGAAAAAAAGACAACGGGGAAAGAGAAGGGGATGGAGAAAGAGAGACGGAGAAGAGGAGAGGCTTCTTTGAGGCAAGCAGAGGGAGAGACGGGGATAGAACAGTGCAAAGATTAATGCCAGAGAAACAGGCACAAGTTTCCCATTCAAAGTGTGGTAAGTGGATGTATAGATAGTCCTCAACCTACGACCAGAATTGAGCCCAAAATTTATGCTGCTAAGTGAGAAATTTGTTAAATGAGTTTTGTCCCATTTTACGACTTTTCTTGCCACATTTGTTAAATGAATCACTGCTGTTGTCAAATTAGTAACACGGCTGCTAAGTGAATCTGGTTTCCCAAATTGATTTTGCTTGTCAGAAGGTCGCAAAAGGTAATCACATGACTCTGAAATACTGCCTTCCGTCCTTCAGAGGTCAGTAAAATGAGGACCCA
>AZIM01000607.1:507351-521492 GCA_000516915.1 Ophiophagus hannah
TTCTTTCCGCTTCTTTCTTCTGCTTTTGGCTNAAGTCTTTCTTTCTCTCCCCCAAACACTGCCAGAAATCAGTCTTTGGGACCCTGCAAGGCATCCTGCTCCAAGAGGCTGTGCTGGCGCAACAAGTCTCACAAAGACTCAAAAGGCGGAGTTTGGGGGAGAGAAAGAAAGACTTCTGCTGCTTCTGCTGCTTTCCTTGCACAAAGCCAAAAGTCTCTCCCCCTGAGAATGGAGCTGGAAACTGTATCCTGCGATTCCAAATAAAGAATGATCGATCGGTAGGAAAAGGGGGTGGGGAATTTTCCTGTAGACTTTTTAAATTTTCCTGTAGACTGATTTAAAATTATGAGTTTGATGGTCCTGGAGGTCGAAAAGGTTGGTGACCCCTGTTTTAGATCAATTTGTATCTGATGGGTGCCCGAAAAATAGCTATGATTTTGTGGTTGCATTTTAATTCTTTCTGATGATCTTTCTCTCTTTTTGGTCTCTTCCAGATCCATTACGCGAGCCTACTATAGAAATTCCGTCGGTGGCCTGCTCCTCTTTGACATTACCAACCGCAGGTCCTTCCAGAACGTCCACGAGTGGCTGGAGGAGACCAAGGCCCATGTCCAGCCTTATCAGATTGTCTTTGTTTTAGTGGGCCACAAATGTGACCTGGACACGCAGAGGCAAGTCACCCGACACGAGGCCGAGAAACTGGCCCTCGCCTACGACATGAAGTACATTGAGACCTCGGCACGGGATGCCATTAACGTGGAGAAGGCCTTCACTGACCTGACTCGAGACATCTATGAACTTGTGAAAAGGGGGGAGATCAGCATCCAGGAGGGCTGGGAAGGGGTCAAGAGTGGCTTTGTGCCGAACGTTGTGCATTCTTCGGAAGAAGTGGTGAAGTCAGATAGGAGGTGTCTGTGCTAACTGGGAAGTCCCTGTGAGGAGGAAGGTGGCTGACTCTTGAGTAGCCCCAACGGGTTCCATTCTACTCCACAGACTTGGTGGGAAGGCAGAGAAGGTGTGGTTCGGGAGGCAAAGCACCAGCGTTTGGACTGCTGGCGGACAAAAGCCACAAGGAGGCTATAACCCCACCATGTACGAATCAATCCAGATGCATGTTAATGTGGTAGAGATAAGGCCATGGGAGTCTGGAAAAACGGGGTAGGGATAGTCACCATCAATGGGTTTTATGTACCCTGGTTTAAATAGATTCATCTATCATTGCTTTTTGCTTTTCTTCTTTTTCTTTCTTTTCTTTCTTTTCTTTCTTTCTTTCTTTTTGAAGCCATCGTTCAAATCGCCTACAATTAGGAAGCATATTTGGAAAAGGAACAAGGGAAAGAGAAATTATAGCTTCTCCAGAAATCGTATGCTGGCTACCTTTTAATAAATCACCATGGCTGAAATAATAATAATAATATTTTTTTAAAAAGGCTTGCTGCAATATAAATTAAAGTTAAAACATTGTGGAGCCACTAAAATTGAAGCCAGCGAGACCGTTACTTTATTAGGAGTTCCAATTTTGATGTCTCAGTAGTTTAGCTCACATTCTCACCAGTTGAATTGGTAGGGTCAATACTGATTGGTTCTTTATGAGATGCACAGCCACATTCCTTCAAAAGCCTAAGGGTACATTGTGCTCCCCCCTTTTATTTTTTTCCAGAAAAGCAGCCCCACAAAGGAAATTGGTGACTGGCCAGAGTCAAAGTCATCCATGGTTGAGGGGCACCTGAGGGACCCTGGGTGTCCCCGGTCCTAGCCCAACACTTCAACGATTACAGCACCCATACTGATTCTCAATCCTGAAAGGATTCCCAAGAAGGTATTTCCTAATTGAGCCCTATGAGTCAGGTGTGCAATACTTCCCATTTTAATTAACGTTAGAATTACATAGGGATGAGTGTTCCCCATGTATTTAATACACTTAAACCATGTCCAGTTTGAAGAAATCTTTCAGTTCTTGCTGGGTCTTTCATCCAAGATCTGAAGGAATTGGAATCTCAGTTAAGATTTCTACAAGAAGAGGTAACCCTTTGATTGATTACTAATAATGGTTATTAAAATACATGATCGCATTAACATTCTACCTTTTCTTAGGGAGTCCCAGCACACTTATGGGGGCTCTCTTTCCCAATACCACAAACCTCTGAAGTAGGTTGGATCAGGAGGTTAACTGGCCCAGAGTCTCACAGCGAGACCTTGATCACCCCATGATCACCTCCTTAGATCACCCTGATGTAAGTCGTTTGTTACCCACTACATCCCTTAATGAAATGTTGGAGGTTGCTTGGGCCACCTAGAAAGTTAAGTCTTATAAGTGATAGGAAGAGTGGGGCTGATGTGTGTGTGTGTGAAAGAAAGGGGGGGGGTACATTTTAATCAAGGATTTTCTAATTTTCTTCTGGGAAAAAAAAGCCAACTTTGATTAAAATTGAAGTAGCATTGAAACCATGCTTCCTGCTTGTTGCAGGTGGCATTTCCTGCAGGTCCCAGCTGAGAAGAAAGAGGATGCATGGTAAGATAGGCAAGACAGAAGAGATGCAAAGCAATCATTGTTTTTGCAGGTCAGTTAACTTGCAAGTGGTGTAGTTTTAAAGGCCTTTCTTTCCCTTCTGAACATATTATCAATCACTTAAGCATTGCTTTAAGAAAGAAAGCTAGATTAGTTAAGCAAGGGCGCTCTTGACACACAACCTGGAATTATTAGAGGAAAATCAATGTTTTCAAAATAAAAAGTGATTCGCTTGGTTGCCAAGAGATGAATTGTGAGCAGAGGGAAGAAATCAGCGACTTGCAAGTGACATATGTCGTTTGGGAGATGCTGAATGATGGGAAACTGCTTTTAAAACCAAGATGAATCTGTGCATTTTCAGCACCAGTTCCACTTTTTTTTCTTGTTGATCATTTTGCATCTGGAGCGGGGCTTTTTTTTATGGCCACCTGTGAATCTAAATACAGAATGGAAGGAAAGGAGGGTTGGATTCCTTGAGAACATTGTAAACATTTCTGAAAAACATTTAGGAAGAAGCCAATGTTAAAAGAAACAATATTAATTGGAGTCTTGCTTTCTTTTAATGAAATAATTTGCTTTGAGGCAGAAAAGGGCTACACTCTTTTTAAAGACCTATATACATCCAGGGTGTTTACTTTTCTTTTTTGGAGGTGATGGTAATAATGTAATAATCAGCAGACAACACAAGTAAACATACATCCCATTTGTTAAGGCCATTGGGCAACATTTTTATAGTACTACAATAGAATAAGGGAGGAAGCCCATATATACTCAAGACAATTTTTTTATCAGTAAGTCAGATTTAGACTAATTTCAAGAATGTTGCTAGTGTTGAACCCAGGAGTAAAATAGATTGTAGGATTGGTTATATTTTGCATGCTCTGGCTCAAATTGTAGCTTTATATAAGGAATAAAGATAGAAAGGCAAACTCTTCTGCCTATTAACTACTTAAAGACGTTTTAGTCAATCATCTGAATTTCTGCTGAACAATTACTTAAACCTGCATACAGGGGAGAGGGGAACATTTCTATGAAACAAAGAGGTTGGGTTCTTTTTAAATAGTATCTGTGTGGGTGTGACAAACAGAAATTACTATTGTAGAAAAATTCCAGCTTCTCACATAAAGGATTGCTGCTTATGATCTGGTATGTGCTTGCACTGAATATGCTTTTTTTTAAAGGTCTATTTCCCCAGGAAGGGAGGGGGTGTTATCAGTTTAAGTCAATTAATCAAATTGTTTTTTAGAGTCAATCTATCCAGCTGACGAAATGTTAGAGCACCTTTAAAAAAACTAGCTTTTTTCAGATATCAGAATAAAGGGTGGGAGGAAGTGATGATAAATCCATGTAATACTTTTGGTGAGTGTCAGTACATTCGTTTGAACTTTTGTTTCATTCTGAGTTTTTTCTATAGTTTCCTGTTTCTGCATGATTTACCGGTGACTTCAGATAATTTCTGTGATCAAATTAAGGCAATATTTAAACTACTTTTTAAATGCCTGTTTACCAAGTGTTGAAAGATAGGCTTAAGTATCTTAGGTTACAGTTGCTTGTAGATTTCATCTGGACTTGGAATAGTTGATCCATTAAAGCAAAATAATTAATTCAGAAGTGATTTTATAAATATGAACCTTATACAGTAAACTCTTCCATGTGCTGTTCAATTCTCTAGAGAATATTTCATATACATGTACATTGTGCATATGCGCACATACAGATTAAAAATTGGGCTGTTATGGAACCATGTACATTAATGGGAGATAAAGACAGAGAAGAGCAACAAAGATGGTTAGGAAATTGTAGGCTAAAACATACAAAGAATGATTGCAGGAATTGAGTATGTTTAATGAAAAAAAGGACTGGGGTGACATGATAGCAGTGTAGTTTTGAATAGTTAAGGGATTGCCACAAAGGGGTGGGGGGTGTCAACCTATTCCCCAAAGGCAGGACAAGAATAGAAACTGATCAAGAGAAGCAACCTAGAATTAAGGAGGAATTTCCTGATAGTGAGAACAATGAGTGCAATGGCTTGCCTCCAAAATTTGTGGATACTCCAACACTGGAAGTTTGAGATTGGACAACCATTTGTCTGAAATTATATAGGGTTTCCTGCTTGAGCAGCGGGTTGAACTAGATCTCCAAGATCCCTTCCACCTGTGTTATTCTGTTATTTTTTTTTCAGTAACACAACTCATTTCTTCTGGATTTGAGGATGCATTCAGGCCGTTTGGTGGTATTCTTACGGCACCCTAACCTTTGGTAGTTTTAAACTTGGTTAAGTACTTTTTGTGGCTCAGCAAAAGAATCCAGCCAATGGCACTACCTGACGTTAAGACAAAATTTAACAAGTGCAAATCCAAGTTGGTCTAATCTGAAGTCCAAAATCAAGAGCATCTCCTCAATCAGCCTTTAATAGATGGTTTATGGAGTGAATAGAGGTCTTTCTACATGTATAGTTCAATTGTGAACTCTCATCACCCCCAGGGAGTTTTTGATTCCAAACCTAACATTATAAATAGTTGACTTTATATATATATAGTTGACTTTATAGATATATATATCTCAGTGTTGTGTCCAAATGGACTCAAATATGATCCTCCTTGGGTTTTTTTTTACTGTCTTGGGAACACTGCATCTCTCCTAGGGATATGGCAGGTGACAGGGAACTGTTTTTCCTTGATTAGAAATTTCCCTAGAACTGTCAAATCTACTGGGCAAAAGCATTTTTTATACACTTTCAGTAAATTTTCCAAGTAATCATACGATCAAACAGGAAAAAGGAGGGATCTAGAAGATCATGTAGGAAGATCTAATGGCTTTTTGGGGGCCATGTGCTAAGATTATTTATGTGATTAAAAAAATTACATTTTTCTGCCATTTAAAAAAAGGGTTTGTACTATCATGTTTAATTAGGATGACAAAGACACACAGAATATATTTAAATGAAAAGGAAGGTCTAATCCCGATAAAAACCCGTTAAGTCTTTTTCTAATAATTTACATTTGTAACCCCTCTATATAATTAGCTGTGTACCAAGGGTGGGACAGGAAAAAAAAAAGCATTCCTGTCCTTTAAAAAAAATGGGGCTTGATATTGTAAACCTGATTTTCTGAACTGATTTGACTAGATTTCTGACTAGTGCAAGAGAAAGGACTAACGAGGCCGTAGGAAGCTCCGTTTTCTATCTGATACTATCTGGCAAAATACAGCAAAAATAGAAACAAGCCCAGTTTATTAGTTTCAAGTTCACAATCTTAGTCTGCATGCTGGATTTAAAGAAAAATCCAGACCCTCCAGATGTAGAATTATACTGTACATTTTCGCTAGCTTTCTATGACTGTAATGAAATGTGATGCAATATGTTGTATTCAGCTGTGTGTGAATGAAAATTATGCTCGCGCTTAGCAAAGCAGTTAATGTGAACATGTGACATGCAATACATGTAAAGATTTTTTATTTTCTGCCATTTTTCATGAAACCTCGAATAACTGTATACATGAACTGTGGTGGGGGGAAAAACCCCTTCCCCCACAGATTAGGTTGAAAATAAACACACCCACTGTTTGCCATGGAATCCAGTGTTTTTTTGTTTTTACTTGTGCCTTTGTTTGAAATATTTTAAAAGTATCTGTCATTAAGCACAACCGGGATGAAAAGATTCTAAGCAACATAAATGGGATAATATTCCAATCGGATGACTACCAAGGTAACCCCTTGAGCTGTTGTCTTATTGGTATAATGCGTTGCAGATAAACAGCCCCTTTCTGAGGGGGACAGGACAGGAAAGATGGAAAAATTTGCAGCACTGCTCCAGTAGAATAATAGATTGAGACTTAATTCCCAGAATTTTGCTTTAATAGCTGCCTATATCCAGGTCATTTCAGTCTTGAGTCCATTTTTATTGGAAAAAAGGACCAAAAGGCTTCATAGTACACAGGTACTGATTTCATCATGGTGCAGAAGCCAATATTGATTTTAAATATTTTTGAAGTATTATACAGTTATTTTTAATAGTAATAATAAACACTGGTTTTAAGGAAGTGTTAACAATCTTAATTAAATTATATATTCACTTTGGGAGTACTGCAAAGAAATCTTTGCATTTTTTTATTTAACAAAGCAACTGGAAAGTTGCATGTTTATTCAAAAAAATAGATTTTTGGCAATATAAGCATGTTAATGTCTGAGTTTTTCATAATCAGGAGGATTGCTTTTTTTGTTTCTGATGAAACTGAACTAAACAAAATATCCTTCTTTTGGTTTCTTTTTTGGTAAAACACAAATATATACTTTGGAATCTTAAGGATGTAACATCTTGAGGCACCATTCCTGAATATACCTGTATGTTATTTACTTAACCTGTCTTTATTTTTTCTCAACTCAAGTATATGCCTAATGCAACTGTTTTGTTCTATTTCTGCACTATTTTAACAAGAAACATTTTGGAAATGTTAGCACATTTTAAGTTTCACTATTTTAATATAAATGAAATAATAGTACAAAACTTTACAGATATTGTTTATTAAATGAAACTAGAAGCCAGTTAACATTTGCACTGAATGGTAAAATGAAACCTGAGCAGTTACGGTAGTTATACTGCTAATTTGGCCATCAGGTGTGCTTCAAAGAAAAGGTGTCAAGGCAACATTTTTGCAAGGCTTCCTTAATAAGCAACATGGGAATAACATTCAACCGACAACACAGCTGAGCTGCAATACACCATTTATGTTCCAGAAGTTGCAGCAGGTATCCTTGCAAGTGTTGAGACATCTGGACCAAATGGGAGGAATGCCCAGCATGCCAATAAAATGCAGCAAAGTATTTAAAATTTTGGCTGCCCATTTGAAAAATTGGAAGGAATTGATGTTTACGTAACTAAGACCCCAAACAGGATTCAGTGTTTTATTATTTAATCCTTCAAAGGCTAATTGTGATCTTTTGAAGTACCACGATGAGCCATTCTCCAGAACAGAATTAAATAGAGAACGTCTGGAGGGCGAGATTAAAAGGGTCATTTGCCAAAAACAACGCTGTATTCACTTTGTCACATCAGCTGTACATTTGTCCCCATGATATATTCTGTGGACTTCCTTAATAAATCTTGAGCATCAAAGACTATCTGTGCCTTAAAAAATGACCCTTTCTAATTCCCTTGACTCAAATCCCAGATTGATGAGGGGCTTCTTCACTACATACTGTTGTGGCTCCTTTTCCAACAAGCCAATTGCATGAAGCATGCATGGGACCAAATAAGATTTGCCCTTTTTAAAAAAACAAAAGATGCTTGCCATTATGTCAACAACCAAAAAGATTAAATTAAACACAGTCCATCAAAGGCTGAACCGAACGTAGTTTAAAAATAAGAAAAAAACAAAACCGTATTTAAAACTAGCAGAACTATGCCATGTTCTTAGGAGGGTCATCCTTGTTTCTTCGCTTTACATCCCAGTTATAAACTCTGGCCATATCTGAAGACAGAGATTAAGGAAGGTACGGTTCAAAAGCAGATGCAATTCCGTTGCAGTTTCCTGCTTCGCTGACACTAAAGCAGGTTTGTTTATGAATATAAAGGGTTCCTCAATGGTGCTTAGGGAATAGGAAAGCTGATTTTCCCAAGCCAATGCCTTCCAGGTGGATTTCAAACTTCCATAACTCCACAGCCAACACAGATAGACCAAGGAATGCTGGTAACAAATTTCAAGGAGGCATTTTCACTACCCCCTGTAAAGTTCCCCGTTCAGGACATCCCGGATCTGATTGTTTGGAGAAGCAGCAATGCTCATTTGAATAAAATTGCTCTCAAGTGAGAGGATAAAATATTGACAGAATATTGAATATTTGTGTAGTTTTGAAAAATTTGCTGTTATTTGTTTATAGGATCAACTGCTTCACTGTCTACTAAATGTAGACATGGGGTGAAATTCTTTCCATATCTTGCTTAAGTAGAAGCTTATAATGATACAGGGATGATTATTCCAGGCTCCAATTCATTAGAAGAGAAAATCAATTATTCTTTTAACAAGCAGCCCAGTGAGAAAACAGCAACAATTCAAGAATGAGCATAGAGATAGGCAGAGAGAATAATCAGCCTACTCAACAATGCAATGTATTTTCTATACCTGTTTCAGAAAAGATTCTATAAAAGACTGTTTGGAATTTCTCCTGAAAGGGAGCCCTAAAATAAGCAATATTTTAACTAAGTACCTGAGGATCCATTTGCTTTTCCTGTAGAGCAGGGGTCCCCAAACTCTGGGCTGCAGCCTATTTGCAACAGTATGCCCACTCATGCATGCAATTTAACTCGTGTGAACGGCGGGCTGGCGCATGTGCGCAGCTCAACTTGCGCAAATTGAACTGTGCATGCATGCTGGCCTGATGCTCACATGGCCCAGTTTCCCTCTCTGCCCCCCCACCCCAGGCTGCAAATGTTTGGAGCTTGAAGTCCAGATTGAATCTGCACATTATCAAAAAAAAATGAAAGTGATAATCTAAAGGCTTAGGTTTATGCAAGACAGAGGAGCTATGTTATCAATGTTCGAGATAATATGGATCATTTTTTCCCCACAGATCCTTCATTGGTTATGCATCCACTGTCTGTAAGTGGATTTGATGGTACCACTTTGGCTGAAATACACAATAGAAATACAAGTCTTGGAACTGCAATTCCTTGACATCTGGTGCTGTCTTGAAGTTGCTGAGTGCAAATGCAATGAACAAGCAGAGGTACACACAAGACCATTCCAACCTAACATTTGAACCTCAAAAAGGATACTGACTTCTGTAGTTGTAAATTGATCTCTAAGGAAATCCAGATCTTCTTCTAGGGACTCAAGGTTTTTTGTAGCTGTGCTAAGATTTTTTTCTAGCAGTGCCTGGGCTTCATCAATATCATATTCCAGCATAACATTGGCCTAAGGGCAGCATTAAAATGAAAACATTTTTATGATTCCTTAAAGTCAAGGTAGAGTTGAAGCTTAGCTTTTGCCATCTGGAAGATGCTGACCTTATACTTATGCTCCAGGCATAAGTAGAGGCATGTAATTGGGATTAAGGACAGTGACCTCTGAGTTTGCCCATTCCTCTCTGTTGGTTTTGCTGAACTTAATACCAGTTATCAGCAAACACCTGTGGAACCAGAAACCTGACTCCTAACAGATTAATGAATCTTGAAAACTGCAAAAATAATGGATGCAGGTAATCTCCGAACTGTGCCATGAAGATGAGAATCGCATTACTGACCAGCAACTTTAATTCTTAACTCATACCTTTCAGGGTATAACTCTCTGTTTATTTCCAAGCTGGCAAACTATGTTTTACAATGAAGCCATGGAAGAGAATTACACATTATAGTTTGCCGTATCGGATATAATAAACGGAAAATAATAAAAAAGGAAGAGTTTCAAAGTTTAGTCTCAAACATCAAAGCAAAGTTTGGTGTCAGCATCTAAAATAGGTTTGCTAAAGTAACATCCCTGGGCTCCCTTTGAAAGTGGCGTAGGTTTTCTAGTTATTTAAAAAAAAAAACTAGTGCTGCCTTAAAAGACAGAGATTCCTACCATGTAAGCAAATAAGTTACATTGAATTTTTACTAGAAAATTCCCAATATGTTACAACCATATTTAGAACTAAAATACATTCAGCATCGGAAGAGATGCTTCACTTTCTACTAATTACTTACCCCTAACCAAAGACAAACTTTATCTGTAGGAGGAACTGATGCTTTACAGTAGACATTATCTGCCAATAAGAATCTGGTTTCCATCAGATCTGTAGATTCCTTTGGAAAAGGTAAATCAACATAATCAAAGCAATGGTCTATAGAGTACTTTTAATTTTCTATCATGATGAAAGCTAACCTGTTTGTTATAACTAATGGCGTAGTGATATGCACAAGATAGGATATTTCACTGAATTTATCTAGGAACACACAAACTGCTTAGAGCTAATGAATTATTTTATTTTTCAATTGGACATGGATAATGATGCTATATTTCCAAAGGAATTCACTCAGATAAATGTTCAAAAGTGGTTGGGGTTAGCCGTAAAATAGGGCATGACTTATTTACCTATGGAAATTCTGGGCCCAATTGTGGTTGTAAATCAAGGACTGCCTGTACTTACCTTTTTCTTTTGCATGTGTTTTAAGATCTCTAAAGTCTGTTTAATTTCAGGAATTTGACTTTTTAATCTGTAAAATAAAACATTTTAAATATTATTTTTATCATTCTTTATTTGGGAAAAAACATCCAACATTTTGGTTCAGACTAAACGTGTTGAAAGTAAGGGCAAGGAAAATGACCTTGACAGAAATCTACAGGAACCTTGACAAAAATATACAGTAACTGTTACCTAGGCAAAAGAGGCAAAGCATTTTTTAAATCCTAAAAGATGAGATAACATTCAGAAGTGGTTCAGGCACACTTTCCTGATTCACTGGAGTAAAAAAAAGGGGGATAGAAGTACAGCGCAATCCAACTTGCAAAACTGTGGTATTATAGCCAATCTGAAGTAGTTTTGTTTTACGCCTTCTATAGAATTGATTTTCTGGACAGTCCAACTAGCGAGACAGCGGATATTAAACTTTCTCTTAGGAAGAAAACAGCTGAGTCACAAATAAGTTACTTGCACATACCATTGTGACTATGCACGATGACCCCTCGCACAACACATAAAAAGAATTCTCTTCAGATATAAATGTAAGAACTAGGACCTACTGTCAGTTTACTTGCCTCTGAGCTGATAAAGCTTTTTTTATTTTTAAAATAACTTTTAGTGTTCCCTATTACTGAATGGGGAATAAGCATCAAAAGCTCTACTTGTGGCAGAATAATTGTTTTAGTGCATTTTATGCAATTTCTTTCGACAACGTCAAATGTATTTCAGGACACACAACATAGATGTGCCCTTATGAATATTTGAAAATTAGTAAGCACGAAGTTAGTTATAAATACCATAACCTAGATGGATATGATGATTGGAAGACTTCCAGTAGTGTAGAGGGAATACGTTATGTATTAAAACATACCTATTTCAGTTGCTATAAAGATATGTATGTATGTATGTAGGCAAATATTACTGGAAAGAAAGAAATGTCTGAAAAGTGTAATGAAATAATTTACACCATATTATGCTTGGCAGAGAAGAGTCCAAATTTTAGAACAGCCCTTGTAAAAGATATTGTAAACATACCCACCTTCTTTTCTTCTGGGCAAGATTAAGCTCCATAAATTTATATTTTTGATACTGTTCATCCAGCTTCTTGAGCACTACATCTGCGGTTTCATTTCCTGGTTGTTTCATGAAGGAATCTACATCTTCCTTAAAGTAATAATACACATATATGGTTAATTCCAAAAACACAACATCAGAACTGATGAGCCAATAACTCAAACCCTTTCGCTTTTTTCACATCCTGGCAAGAAGGATTGGCAAAAATTGGACAATTGGCCCACCAAATGCTCTTGGGTCTGCTCTTCAAAATCATTTCCACCTACTGGTTCACTTAGTGTTTCTGGTTAGCTGAGAGGGAAGCAAACCCTGGTGGACGAGAAAAACAAAGCACTGAATTGAATTCCTAGAAAATATATAGACTGGTTCATGCTCTTTCCTAGGCAACTACACAATATGCTTCTTCTAGAAAGTTTCCTGTCTTCCCAGACTGGTCCAAACCAAAAGCATTACATCATAATGGAGTTAACTCTCTCTCTGCTTACAAAATTGGTTGGGAAACCTTGGACTGATTATTATCCCTCTGCTTGGCATATTTCATGAAAGATTTTTTTTTTTAAAAAAGAACAGCAGTCAATAGAAAAGATGCTACATTCTAGGAAAAATGGCAAATGAGTATGTTACAACCAAGGAAGTATTTTCTGTATTAAACCTGCCATTCAGGTTTGTGATACAGGAGCTTAAAACCAGGAACCAATCTGGCTCCTTCAGCATCTGAAGACAAATATTGACAAGAATCCTGTTTTTTTTTTGGGGGGGGGGGTGTTGTTTTGTTTTTTGTGCCTTTTAACCTGTCTTGACCCCTGGTAGCTTCCTGGATTAGTCCTGCAGTCTGTTTTGCCTTGCCTTCTTCCTGGGTTGAGGCTGACTGGGACCACAGTTAACTGGCTAGCTTTGTATCTAAGGTTGTATAGCTTTGTGTCTGAGGCCTAGCCTGGTGCCGAAGCCATGATCCCCAAATGGCTCTTTGTTGAAAGTGGTTTGTGCTTGTTTGTCACACTGCTTTCTTCATAAGGCTATGAAAGAGGGACTGTCCCCAGATCTTCCAATTATCTTCATTTCATAGGCAGGACTGGAACTCAAATCTCCCGGTTCCTAGTCTGGTGCCTTCAATCCCAATGCCAAATTGACTGTCTTTGCCTTTGTCAGTCTTGACTCTGAGCAATTGCCTAGACAAGTCCCTGCAGGGGCTCTTTTGAACAACGTTTTTGGAACTGCTTTGCCAATGCCGACTCCTTGGAGATGAGGGAGAATGAGTGGCCCAGAATCACCCAGCTGGTTTTGTGCCAAAGGCAAGGCTAGAACTCACCATCTCCTGGTGATTGGCCCAAAGCTTTCATGCCTAAGGTAGGACTAGAACTCACATTCTCCTGATGATTAGCCAAGAGGTACCCAGCTAGGTTTCATGCCTAAAACAGGACTAGAACTCAGTTTCCTGATTGGCCAAGAGGTACCAGCTAGCTTTTGTGCCTAAGGCAGGGCTAGAACTCACTGTCTCCTGATGATTAGCCCAAGGACACTCAGCTGGCTTTCACGCCTAAAGGCAAGACTAGAAATCATCTCCCGGTTTCCAGCCTGCTTTCTTTGTGACTCCTGAGCCAAGCTAGCTCTTGACCAACTCATCTTCCACAAACTTCCGCAATCTCCTTTTAAAACCACTTTCAGTCCCACCCTTACACTGCAGGGTACCAAAAGCATGCAGGAAAACTAAGCACCCCACAGCCTAGAAGATTCATTTCCAGCATTTACCTGCTGGGGATGCTCCCCCAAAGAGAGGAAAGAGACTAGTCAGACGCCTGCTGCAGTTGGATGCCCTGGATATATAGAAGCAAAACTGGACTAGCTCATTTATAGGAAACTGCTTTATTTATTTCGTTTATATCCTGCCTTTATTATTTTTTCACAAATAATTGAAGCTGCCTAGAGTAGCCCCAGGGCAAGATAGGGGGCAAATAAATTGAACAAGCCAATAAAGTGTCACGCATACCTAAGACTCCTTCTCCTCTTATTTACCCCACAACAACAACCCTGTGAGGTGGGCTGGGCTGAAAAAGAGACGGATTGGTCCATGACGGTCTTTGAACAGAATAAAGCCTCTACCTTCAAGGGCAATATACCGGTAAATTAGGCAGCCGACGCCCCCCCCCATTACTTTTTTCCCAAGAAACGGGGCTTTTCCCCAATAGGTGCCCTTCAGCAGCTCCCACGGACTACAGAGCCCAGAATCCCTAGCCAAAGCTGCGGGGGGGAGTCACCACCCGCACCGCGCTCGGGAAAAATCGTCGCTTCGGCCCTTTCCATCCAGGGATAAGCACCGAGTAGCCTCGCCGATCCCGGCCAGAGGAGCCTCCATGGAGACAGTCTACCTCCAACGCCCGGCCGCGCGGGCCCTAACCGCCCCTGA